>WNWK01017420.1:0-37500 GCA_009830355.1 Cherax destructor | reverse complement strand
TATGTCTAGCAGGGGTGGTTAACTTGACAGATGTGTATGTCTAGCAGGGGTGGTTAACTTGACAGATGTGTATGTCTAGCAGGGGGGTTAACTTGACAGATGTGTATGTCTAGCAGGGGTGGTTAACTTGACAGATGTGTATGTCTAGCAGGGCGGTTAACTTGACAGATGTGTATGTCTAGCAGGGGTGGTTAACTTGACAGATGTGTATGTCTAGCAGGGGGTTAACTTGACAGATGTGTATGTCTAGCAGGGTGGTTAACTTGACAGATGTGTATGTCTAGCAGGGTGGTTAACTTGACAGATGTGTATGTCTAGCAGGGGTGGTTAACTTGACGATGTGTATGTCTAGCAGGGGTGGTTAACTTGACAGATGTGTATGTCTAGCAGGGGTGGTAACTTGACAGATGTGTATGTCTAGCAGGGTGGTTAACTTGACAGATGTGTATGTCTAGCAGGGGTGGTTAACTTGACAGATGTGTATGTCTAGCAGGGCGGTTAACTTGACAGATGTGTATGTCTAGCAGGGGGGTTAACTTGACAGATGTGTATGTCTAGCAGGGGCGGTTGACTTGACAGATGTGTATGTCTAGCAGGGGTGGTTAACTTGACAGATGTGTATGTCTAGCAGGGCGGTTAACTTGACAGATGTGTATGTCTAGCAGGGGTGGTTAACTTGACAGATGTGTATGTCTAGCAGGGGTGGTTAACTTGACAGATGTGTATGTCTAGCAGGGGCGGTTAACTTGACAGATGTGTATGTCTAGCAGGGGCGGTTAACTTGACAGATGTGTATGTCTAGCAGGGGTGGTTAACTTGACAGATGTGTATGTCTAGCAGGGGTGGTTAACTTGACAGATGTGTATGTCTAGCAGGGGCGGTTAAAAAGAAAACTATGTTAGGAATGTTTAAGAATGTTGGACTGGTGAAGAGGCAGTGTGCTGGGGCAATCACCAGTTACTGCTGCTGCTGCTGATAGTGCTGGTGATGCTGTTGCTGCTGCTACTGCTGCTGTTGCTGCTACTAGTTCTGGTGCTACTGGTGCGGTTGCTTCTACTGGTGCTACTTTTGCTGTTGCTGGTAGTGGTGTTACTGGTAGAGGTACTTCAGGTATGCAAGGGTCGGTCACCAGCTGCTCCTACCTCTGGTATGTCCACTTTCACTCTCAGTGTTGTGTTCGCAAATTGTTGCATCCTTGTTTGGTACTGGTGGTGGTACTGCTGGTGGTGGTACTGCTGGTGGGGGTACAGGTGGTGGGGGTACTGCTGGTGGGGGTACAGGTGGTGGCGGGGGTACTACTGGTGTTGTTGGGTACGAGTGTGCTGCTGGTATTGCTGGTGGTACTGGTGTTAATGGATGTTGCTGGTCCTGGTACTTGTGGTGGTAATGGATACAGGATGTTGCTGGTCCTGGTACTTGTGGTGGTAATGGATACAGAATGTTGCTGGTACTAGTAATTGTGGTGGTAATGGATACAGGATGTTGCTGGTACTAGTACTTGTGGTGGTAATGGATACAGGATGTTGCTGGTACTAGTACTTGTGGTGGTAATGGATACAGGATGTTGCTGGTACTAGTACTTGTGGTGGTAATGGATACAGAATGTTGCTGGTACTAGTACTTGTGGTGGTAATGGATACAGGATGTTGCTGGTACTAGTACTTGTGGTGGTAATGGATACAGGATTTCTCTGGTACTAGTACTTGTGGTGGTAATGGATACAGGATGTTTCTGGTACTAGTACTTGTGGTGGTAATGGATACAGGATATTGCTGGTACTAGTACTTGTGGTGGTAATGGATACAGGATGTTGCTGGTACTAGTACTTGTGGTGGTAATGGATACAGGATGTTGCTGGTACTAGTACTTGTGGTGGTATTGGATACAGGATGTTGCTGGTACTAGTACTTGTGGTGGTAATGGATACAGGATGTTGCTGGTCCTGGTACTTGTGGTGGTAATGGATACAGGATGTTGCTGGTACTAGTACTTGTGGTGGTAATGGATACAGGATGTTGCTGGTACTAGTACTTGTGGTGGTAATGGATACAGGATGTTGCTGGTACTAGTACTTGTGGTGGTAATGGATACAGGATGTTGCTGGTACTAGTACTTGTGGTGGTAATGGATAAAGGATTTCTCTGGTACTAGTACTTGTGGTGGTAATGGATACAGGATGTTGCTGGTACTAGTACTTGTGGTGGTAATGGATACAGGATGTTGCTGGTACTAGTACTTGTGGTGGTAATGGATACAGGATGTTGCTGGTATTAGTACTTGTTGTGGTAATGGATACAGGATGTTTCTGGTACTAGTACTTGTGGTGGTAATGGATACAGGATGTTGCTGGTACTGGTCATGGATACAGGATGTTGCTGGTACTGGTAATGGATACAGGGTACTGTTGGTACTGGTAATGGATACAGGGTGCTGCTGGTACTGGTGGTAATGGATACAGGGTACTGCTGGTACTGGTAATGGATACAGGGTGCTGCTGGCACTGGTTGTAATGGTTACAGGGTGCTGCTGGTACTGGTAATGGATACAGGGTACTGCTGGTACTGGTAATGGATACAGGGTACTGCTGGTACTGGTAATGGATACAGGGTACTGCTGGTAATGGATACAGGGTACTGCTGGCACTGGTGGTGGTAATGGATACAGGGTACTGCTGGTACTGGTGGTAATGGATACAGGGTACTGCTGGTACTGGTAATGGATACAGGGTACTGCTGGTACTGGTAATGGATACAGGGTACTGCTGGTAATGGATACAGGGTTCTGCTGGCACTGGTGGTGGTAATGGATACAGGGTACTGCTGGTACTGGTGGTGGTAATGGATACAGGGTACTGCTTGTACTGGTAATGGATACAGGGTACTGCTGGTACTGGTAATGGATACAGAGTACTGCTGGCACTGGTGGTGGTAATGTATACAGAGTACTGCTGGCACTGGTGGTGGTAATGGATACAGGGTACTGCTGGCACTGGTGGTGGTAATGGATACAGGGTACTGCTGGCACTGGTGGTAATGGATACAGGGTACTGCTGGTACTGGTGGTAATGGATACAGGGTACTGCTGGTACTGGTAATGGATACAGGGTGCTGCTGGTACTGGTGTTAATGGATACAGGGTACTGATGGTACTGGTAATGGATACAGGGTACTGCTGGTGATACCGGGGGTGTATTCAGGTCTTTCGCAAGGGTAGGCACTGCTGGCACGCTGCTCTGGCATTCCAGCTAGGCACAGTACCACACTACACAAGAAATAATCGTCATAGATTATTCTATAAGACGAAAGGAAATTCTCTCTCTCTCTTGACAACAGTTAGTAACCTCTTTCTTCCTTCCATTCCTTTATTGTCTTCTTTCTTCTCTCACTTCTCCCTCCCCCATCTCCCTTTCACTCCCTTTCTACCTCCATTCCACACTCTTCCCTCCATCCATCCTTCTCTCCTTTCTACATGTGCACCAGCTGACTTCCTGAGAGAATCTGGTTGGCTGGAATGATTATCACAGACGAGGTGATCGAACCAGCATCTCAAACTCTCCTCTGAGAAGTCAGAATGCCACAGCACACCTGACGGTATTAGACCATCTAGGGTTTTATTCCACCTTTAGGAGGTATAACCAAGTTGTGGTTGATCTCGTATTCTCTCAACGAATAAGTAATGCAGTCAACCCATGCAAAACATCCCTCTTCCTCCTCCTTCCTCTTCTTACTCTCTATCCTCTTCTTCCTCCTCTTACTCTCTATCCTCTTCCTCCTCCTTCCTCCTCTTACTCTCTATCCTCTTCCTCCTCCTTCATCTTACTCTCTATCCTCTTCTTCCTCCTCCTTCCTCTTCTTACTCTCTATCCTCTTCTTCCTCCTCCTTCCTCTTCTTACTCTCTATCCTCTTCTTAATCCTCCTTCCTCTTCTTACTCTTCTTCCTCCTCCTTCCTCCTATTACTCTTCATCCTCTTTTTCCTCCTCTTACTCCTCTTCTTCCTCCTCCTCCCTCCTTTTACTCTTCATCCTCTTCTTCCTCCTAACTCCTTTTCCTCTTTTTCCTCTTGATTCCTCCCTTTCTCCCTCCCATCCTCCTCCTCTTCTCCCCTTTCTACTTTTCTTCATATACAGAGCCAAGAATTTCACTTTCACTGTAAAATATCCTCGTTCACGTGTTTATCCCCCGGCCCACGTGTGTATCCCCGGCCACGAGCGTATCTCCGGCCACGAGTGTATCCCCGGCCACGAGTGTATCCCCGGCCACGAGCGTATCCCCGGCCACGAGCGTATCCCCGGCCACGTGTGTATCCCCGGCCACGAGGTATCCCCGGCCACGAGTGTATCCCGGCCACGAGGTATCCCCGGCCACGAGCGTATCCCCGGCCACGAGTGTATCCCGGCCACGAGTGTATCCCCGGCCACGAGTGTATCCCGGCCACGAGTGTATCCCGGCCACGAGTGTATCCCCGGCCACGAGTGTATCCCCGGCCACGAGTGTATCCCCGGCCACGAGTGTATCCCCGGCCACGAGTGTATGCCCGGCCACGAGTGTATGCCCGGCCACGAGTGTATCCCCGGCCACGAGTGTATCCCCGGCCACGAGTGTATCCCCGGCCACGAGTGTATCCCCGGCCACGAGTGTATCCCCGGCCACGAGTGTATGCCCGGCCACGAGTGTATCCCCGGCCACGAGTGTATCCCCGGCCACGAGTGTATCCCCGGCCACGAGTGTATCCCCGGCCACGAGCGTATCCCCGGCCACGGAGTGTATCCCCGGCCACGAGCGTATCCCCGGCCACGAGTGTATCCGGCCACATATCCGCACAGTGTATCCCCGGCCACGAGTGTATCCCGCCCGAGCGTAGCCCGGCCACGAGTGTATCCCGGCCACGAGTGTATCCCCGGCCACGAGTGTATCCCCGGCCACGAGTGTATCCCCGGCCACGAGTGTATCCCCGGCCACTTGGGACGGTGTATCCCCGGCCACGAGTGTATCCCCGGCCACGAGTGTATCCCCGGCCACGAGTGTATCCCCGGCCACGAGCGTATCCCCCGGCCACGTGTGTATCCCCCGGCAACGTGTGTATCCCCGTTCACATGTATATCCCCGTTACGTGTGTTACTCCTTCCAGCGGGTGTATCATCACCGCCCACGCCCACGCCGTGTTGATACAGTTGATCCTGATCTACAAGTCTGGGCGCCATTTATGGTTGATGACCTCAAGTGTGTGTGTGTGTGTGTGTGTGTGTGTGTGTGAGGGAGAGGGAGACAACCCCTCGTCGTGGGCGGCTGAGGATCGACGACCTTTAGTGTGGGCGGCAGGTGGGTGGACGATGACCACTACAAACAACAAGTTTTCAATTAAATCAGTCAACAGCAAATGAATAAAAAAAAAATATATATATATATATATATATATATATATATATATATATATATATATATATATATATATATATATATATATATATATATACATATACACACTCTCTTGCGATTTTGGCTTAAATAGCAACGCTCTTCTTGCTGAATAAGGCAAGTGAAAATTTGTGTGTACAATAATTTCGCAAAAATCATTCTGAACCTAACGAGAAAAATATATTTCATTGTGTTTGTTTATTATTAAATTATTGTAAACTTATCTAAAATATATTTCGTTAGATTAGGCTAAATTAAATTGCGCTTGATATAATAAGGTTAGGTAAGTTTTCTAAGGTTCTTTTGGTACATTTACATTAACATAAGTGACAAAAAATATCTTTAAACGTATAAGAGACAATTTTAGAAAGGACTTAATTTTAGGTGAGTTCTTGCCAATTGACCAGTTTTACCTATTCGGCAGATATATATATATATATATATATATATATATATATATATATATATATATATATATATATATATATATATATATATATATATATATATATATATATATATATATATATACTTTCAACGCACCTGCCGTATCCCACCGAGGCAGGGTGGCCTAAAAGGAAAAACAAGAGGTTTTTCATTTTAAATTTAGTAATGTATACAGAAGGGGTTACTAGCTCCTTGTTCCCAGCATTTTAGTCTTCTCTTATGACACGCATGGCTTACGGAGGAAGAATTCTGTTTCACTTTCCCATGGGAAATAGAAGAAAATCCAGAGGATTGTGTGTATGTATGGCTTGTATATGCATGTGTAGAGTGATTTAAGTGTAAGTAGAAGTAGCAAGACGTACCTGAAGTGTTCCATGTTTACGAGACAGAAAAAAAGACACCAACAATCCTACCATCATGTAAAATAATTACAGGCTTCCGTTTTACACTCACTTGGCAGGACGGTAGTACCTCCCTGGGCGGTTGTTGTCTACCAACCTACTACCTAGGATATATATATTTATTTATTTATTTATTTATTTATTAACACATCGGCCGTTTCTCACCAAGGCAGGGTGGCCCGAAAAAGAAAAACTTTCACCATCATTCACTCTATCACTCTGTTGTTAGAGGCGCGCTTACACTACAGTCAGCATTTGTTGCCGAGTGGTCTAGAACGTCACTTGAGGAACCTTGCCAGCTTCCTTAACATGGCTTCGAATCCTGCTGACTGCGATCTTTCTCCATTACTACCACCATCACCACCACCTCGTAACACCATCACCATCACCACCACCTCGTAACACCATCACCACCACCTCGTAACACCATCACCACCATCACCTTACAACACCACCTCCACCTGCAGCTCCTCCTCTACCTCCCCCTACTCCTCCTCCTCCTCCTGAGGCCATGTTGGTTCCCCCAAGCGCGTGCCATCAGTGGAGCCAGAGTGAAAGTTAACTCTGCTGTCACAAAGGGAGACACCTTTCTGAAAGCCCCAGAGGAGAGAGAGAGAGAGAGAGAGAGAGAGAGAGAGAGAGAGAGAGAGAGAGAGAGAGATGATGATGATGAGAGCAAAGAAAGCTGGTTGAAGAGAGAGAGGGAAGTGAAAAGATCCGCATCACACGGGCTCTCCTACCTCGTGTTTGATGAGCATGATGAAGTGTACACCTCCACCATCCTCCAACACCTCCACCATCCTCCAACACCTCCACCATCATCCAACACCTCCACCATCCTCCAACACCTCCAACACCTCCACCATCCTCCAACACCTCCACCATTCCCCAACACCTCCACCATTCCCCAACACCTCCACCACATCCCAACACCTTAACCACATCCCAACACCTCAACCACATCCCAAAACCTCCACCACATCCCAAAACCTCCACCACATCCCAACACCTCCACCACATCCCAACACCACCATCCTCCAACACCTCCACCACATCCTAACACCACCATCCTCCAACACCTCCACCATTCCCCAACATCTTCACCACTTTCCAACACCACCATCCTCCAACACCTCCACCCCTCACCAACATTTTCAAACAATGTTAAGTTACGACAGGTAAATCATCACAGCAGGCACTGGCACTGCCTTACTATAAGTTACGACAGGTAAAGCATCACAGCAGGCACTGGCACTGCCTTACTATAAGTTACGACAGGTAAAGCATCACAGCAGGCACTGGCACTGCCTTACTATAAGTTACGACAGGTAAAGCATCACAGCAGGCACTGGCACTGCCTTACTATAAGTTACGACAGGTAAAGCATCACAGCAGGCACTGGCACTGCCTTACTATAAGTTACGACAGGTAAAGCATCACAGCAGGCACTGGCACTGCCTTACTATAAGTTACGACAGGTAAAGCATCACAGCAGGCACTGGCACTGCCTTACTATAAGTTACGACAGGTAAAGCATCACAGCAGGCACTGGCACTGCCTTACTATAAGTTACGACAGGTAAAGCATCACAGCAGGCACTGGCACTGCCTTACTATAAGTGAAAACAGCAATTTAAGAGTGCTAAACAAGACCTCATAGCAACAGATTTTTCTAAGAATAATATGTAACTAATAATAATAATTATAATAATAATAATAATAATATTAATACAGCAACCGCCCAGGGAGGTACTACCGTCCTGCCAAGTGAGTGTAAAACGGAAGCCTGCATTTGTTTTACATGATGGTAGGATTGCTGGTGTCTTTTTTCTGTCTCATAAACATGCAAGATTTCAGGTACGTCTTGCTACTTCTACTTACACTTAGGTCACACTACACATTCATGTACAAGCATATATATACACACTCCTCTGGGGTTTCTTCTATTTTCATACTTGTTCTTGTTTATTTCCTCTTATCTCCATGGAGAAGTAAAACAGAATTCTTCCTCCGTAAGCCATGCGTGTCGTTAGAGGCGACTAAAATGCCGGGAGCAAGGGGCTAGTAACCCCTTCTCCTGTATAAATTACTGAATTTAAAAGGAGAAACTTTCGTTTTTCTTTTTTAGGTCACCTGGCCCGGTGGGATACGGCCGGTTCGTTAAATCATAATAATAATAATAATAATAATAATAATAATAATAATAATAATAATAATAATCAAACTAAGCGCTTAATCTGAATGGATCATACAGCTGTTGCTGCCAGCTGTTGTGAGGTTTACATCAGCTGTTATGAGGTTGCTATCAGCTGTTGTGAGTACATCAATTGTTGTTAGGTCACTTACAGTTGTTGTGAGGACATCTCCAGCTGTTGTGAGGTCATCACCAGCTGTTGTGAGGTCATCACCAGCTGTTGTGAGGTCATCACCAGCTGTTGTGAGGTCATCACCAGCTGGTTCATGAGATCATCCACTCACTAACTTTCTGAACCTGAGTCATAGCTATTTTTTCCTATTTGATAACTCGACGTAACATTAAGTTGGTATCCCTAGGTAGTAACTGAAACATTAAGTGTCTTGTATATATATATAAATTATATATATATATATATATATATATATATATATATATATATATATATATATATATATATATATATATACAGGTAAAACTGGTCAGTTAGCAAGAACTCATTTAAAATTAAGTCCTTTCTAAAATTTTCTCTTATACGTTTACAAATATATATTTTTCATTTATGTTAATGTAAAAAATAATAATTTTGTACCATAAGATCCTTAGAAAACTTTCCTAACATTATTATAACAACCGCAATTTAATTTAGCCTAATCCAACTAAATATATTTTAGATAAGTTTACAATAATTTAATAATAAACAAACACAATGAAATATATTTGTTTCGTTAGGTTCAGAATGATTTTTGCCAAATTATTGCATACACAGATTTTCGCTTGCCTTAATCGGCAAAACAAAAGCTTTGCTGACCTTGCTACTGGCAAGTCACAGTGGTTCTAGCTCAAGAAGTATCCCTTCGATCCCCGTCGGGGAGGGGAATCTATAACCTACATAGCAGCGCCTCTACTCTTACACGATGCTTGTCCATCGTGTAAAGATCAAGCAACCAGTGGAGTTATCAATGACTACTAAACTTGCCCTTGCTGTCGCTGTAAAGACCTGCTTGCAGGTCAGATTTACAGCTATCCACTCTTTGAAAGACTCCTTCATTGTCGTCTGTACTGACGATCTTGGAGCTTCTAAACTGATGGACGACACCGCTATGATGACCCTCAGTGAACGACAGTTCACCGTCTCTCCTTCACCTTTTCTGCTGGCGAAACGTTGTTTTTGTCAAACGTCTGGACAAAATCATAACAGCCCTATCGACTGAAGACCTCAAGACATCACTCGAGGAACAAATCTCTTGGGCTTCGAATGTCAACATTACCAAGATCCCAAAAGCCTCCTCCATGATCAAAATCACATTCTTCGACATTGATATGGCAACCAAAGCACTGTCTGATGGCCTTGCCATCTCTTACTATCATATCCACCCAAAACACATCGAGCCTGAGCGTTTTGCTCACGTCTCACCATGCTGGACCTGCTATTATCATCACCACTGACTGTCCCCTGAAAGGAAAGGAGTACTGTACTAACTGTTGTAAAGATGGCCATGACTTCAAGAAATGTCCCACTACCACTCCTATCTGCCTCAACTGCAAGCAAAATGTCCTCTACGAAAGGAAGTACTCTCCCAGAAAATAAAAGACGACATTAAGACTGTTCATTCCCCAACTTATGCTGCTATTGCAAAGCTCCAGACGACAACTACTAAGATCCTACAAGCAACTCAGCAGCCGCCACCAATCACCACCTCCTCTCCACTACCTGACAAAAATCTATTGTTGCATGATGTTTGCTCACATGCACAACACAGCACACCCAGGTTCCTTCAACAAGACTATCAGTGACCTTTTGCTTTGAATAACATGCCATCCTTCAACTTCCAAGAATGTTCTTCAGCTGATATTCTGAAGATCACTCCAAAAATCATCAGCTTTGCTGCACCTGAAGACTTGCAGGACATGACACCTGAAGTTGACCCAGATCCCACCAATAAGAGACCACCACCACCTCTCACCACCACTACAACGGACCCACCTCCACCTCTGTCCTCTCCCATCACCTCACCAGTGGTCCACCCAGCGACCTCCCTTGACCCACCAGAGACTTCTACCACCACTACTGCAGAGGACCAACCAACATCCGAGGATACTGAAGACTTATACATTTCATGGAAATCTCATGTCTTCTACACAACTGCACAATACATTACGTCCATAAACGAACTGTACACATACCTAGAGGAAAAGAAAGTCAAGTTCACCTGCCTACAAGACACCTCTTCCTCGATCACTGAAGTACTGGACATATTACATACTGCCGGTGAAGACCCATACTATGATACTAGGAAGACAAAACTCAATATCGTCTCAAAAGCAAGAGTCAAGAACATCGTAAATGGATCCACAACACCATCATAAATCCTCTTTAAAAACCGTTTAACAGCCACCTCGAATTGAGCAAACACCACGAAGCTACCACCCTTCACCTCCTGCCTGCCTTCGTCCTCCAACAATCAACATGAAGACTCAAGATTCAGCTCAGCTGGCCTCTTCGATATGCCTCATCGCCTGCTTCACAACGCCATGCAGCTGGGTCTAGCACTGGCTCTTTATCGACATCTCAAGACACTCCTCTCACCGAGTTTTCTTCTGTCCCCACTTCCCTCACCCACATGTTGGGTCTTACCTATGAGTCTTAGTTACCCATTCGGCACATTATAAAGTTAATGCTGATTAAGCAGTCTAATTTGGTAAGAAATATATAAGCAATATAACCTGATATGTGAGTAGGATCAAAGATTGTATTATAGGAATGTTGATGAGCGGTGGTGAGCTGATAGTTCTTATAAGACACTGTGATTGAGTGTGCGAAGCCTAGCGTCACACACCTTAATGGAAATAGAAAATAGAGAATCTGGAATCTCACAACGGAGATCGCGCGCGCGCGATGGGAAATGTAATCTCGCGCAGACGTTAAGGTGTAATTTCGCTCGCGGGAATGGGGGGTCGAATGTAATTTGGCGCATGCGGGAAAAAAACTGAATTTTGAGCTCGCGGGAAGTGTTGTTTGAGCTGGTAGATGATAGTTAGGGAAGAAAGGACGCTGCGGGGCGCGGCGCTGCGGGGCGGGGCGGGGCTGGGCGGGGCGACAGTGGCTCTAGTCACGTGTTTTAATCAGGGGGTGGCGGTTAAGTGGTAAACCTGTATGGGTCATGTACTACCCCCTGGCCTCTGGGGACTGGGAAGCAATCATCTTCCGTCCAAGGGGAGAATAACTCCAGTCTCGTGGATCAAGAGCCCCCTCCTTCCTCAGTGGCATCGAGGCATCTACTTTGAGGGACTGGAGCCACACCCGGAGGTTCACTGATAACTGTCATCATCGTCATCATTATCATTATCACCATTATCACCTCATCGCCATTATCATCATTATCACCATTATCTTCATTATCATTCATAATCATTATTACAACCATTTTCATTATAATTATCATTATCACCATCATTATCATTACCATCATTGTCAACATCATTATCATCATCATTATCAGGGTGTATTGATACCATTTTTGTGGGCTAATAGCAATCACACACACACACACAGCGAAGAGGCGGGGCTAGGAGCTGAGTCTCGACCTCTGCAACCACAATTAGGTGAGTACACACACACACACACACACACACTGAAAGTCACATAATTGTTACTGAAGCGAAAATACTTTACTTTCTCAAATAACAAAAAACTAACAGCCTAATTGTATTGTTTACGTGTGGATCACAGCAGGCAGCTGTGTGTTGCATTGTTAACATGTGGATCACGGCAAACAACTGTGTTGCATTACGTGTGGATCACAACAAACAACTGTTGCATTGTTTGCGTGCATAGTGTGAGCAAACAACCATGTATCTGTTATCATGTCATAACATGATTTTAGAAGAGAGGAGCAGGAGTTTGTTTGTAGAAGTGAGTGTGATCACAGAGGCAAGAGTGCACTCGATTTTAGTCGTCAATAATAATAACAGTAACATAAACAACAATACCAAAAGCAGCAATAACAAAAACAACAAAAAAATCCCAGATGACCGTGTTGATGATGGTGACGAGGAACCGAGAGTGGTTTACTTACCTCCCCCCCCACCTGATTATTGATAGTGGTGACGAGAAATTAACAGTTAGTGGTGTACTTACCTCCCATCCCCCCTCATGGGACAGTGTTGGTGGTGGTTAAGCCACGGCACGAGTGGGGATTGAACTTGCAGTAAGTGACCGTGGTTTGTTTGCAGTCGTGTCATTACGATTTCGTGAGTCTTGGTGGTAGTTGTTCTTCTGTAAGCTTGAAGGACTTGCTCGGTATGTGTCCTGGACTATACAGTGGAAAGCATTTAGGATTTGCTGCTGATTTTCTCGCGGTTTTCTTCCTTTGTGTGGTAATTTGTTACACACACACACACACACACACACACACACACACACACACACACACACACACACACACACACACACACACACACACACACACCCTGGGCACGTGTTCACCACAATCGTCAGGAGAAAATCTTGGCCATGAGAGACGCAAGAGTGGCTGTGGTCTGCGGGCGGTGTTAGGTTCCTTGCTGGGTAGGGATCAGGTGTATGTGTGTGTTAGCAGATGTATGTCTCGCAAGATCAAGTGTCAGGGGTCAAGGGTCAAGCAGGTCGACATAATGACGGGTCACTGACCTTGCACGGGCAAGCCAGAGGTTACTGCTGCAAGCCAGAGGTCACTGCTGCGAGCCAGAGGTCACTGCTGCAGTGTCCAATTGATTGATGGCATTAATTCAGTTGATGAATTAGACACACATGCAACATTTGAGTATCTTTATTCAAGATTTTCACTCCAGTACAGAGACATAAACGGAAGACTGTAGAAAGAGGCAGTCAGTCAGTGTACTTACTAAGTAGAATACTGGGACTCCCTGAAGCCGGCACCTGCACCTCTTTTATTTCTGCTGTACTGGAAGTAGATGGGTGTCAGCCAGTGTGGATGTGTAATGAAGCTGCCTTCATACCTCACTAGCTAAATTTACACTGTGTGTTTCTGATGAAGTTGTGGGTAGTAAATCCTTCACCGCCAAGATGACAACCAACAGCAGCAGCATAAACAGTAACAGCAGCAGCAGCAGCAGCAACAACAGAAGTTACAGTAGCAGTAGAAGTAGCAGTAGCAGCAGAAGTAACAGTGGCAGTAGCAGCAGAAGTAACAGTGGCAGTAGCAGCAGCAGAAGTAACATTAGCATTAGCAGAAGTAACAGTAGCGGCAGTAACAGTAGCAGTAGCAACAGATTATAACGTCAGTGACGTAAACTCTGGCACGTAAAAAACAAACAGAATGACTTTGACTGTCAATAACAGAAACCATAACAGTTCAATTTGGTTTTTGACTCTTGAGGTAAAAAGTATACTCTTTTGTACACTGCTGAGGAATGTCTGCCTCTGTCTGTGGCATCAACTGTCCGTTCCGCAGTCCCTTCGTTTACCGTCCGTCCCGTCCGTCCGTCCGTCCGTGCAACAAGCCGCTTATTTGTATATCCTCCGCTCGTTCCTAGATTAGTTCGCTCGTTCTAATATATATTAGTCCGTTCGTTCTTATAGCCACTCGCTAGTTTGTATATCCACCCACTCGTTCGTATATCCACCCACTCGTTCGTATATCCACCCGCTCGTTCGTATATCCACCCGCTCGTTCGTATATCCACCCGCTCGTTCGTATATCCACCCGCTCGATCGTATAGCCACCCGCTCGTTTGTATATCTACCCGCTCGTTCGTATATCCACCCGCTCGTTCGTATAGCCACCCGCTCGTTCGTATAGCCACCCGCTCGTTCGTATAGCCACCCGCTCGTTCGTATAGCCACCCGCTCGTTCGTATATCCACCCGCTCGTTCGTATATCCACCCGCTCGTTCGTATATCCACCCGCTCGTTCGTATATCCACCCGCTCGTTCGTATAGCCACCCGCTCGTTCGTATAGCCACCCGCTCGTTCGTATATCCACCCGCTCGTTCGTATATCCACCCACTCGTTCGTATATCCACCCGCTCGTTCGTATATCCACCCGCTCGTTCGTATATCCACCCACTCGTTCGTATATCCACCCGCTCGTTCGTATATCCACCCGCTCGTTCGTATATCCACCCGCTCGATCGTATAGCCACCCGCTCGTTTGTATTCTACCCGCTCGTTCGTATATCCACCCGCTCGTTCGTATAGCCACCCGCTCGTTCGTATAGCCACCCGCTCGTTCGTATAGCCACCCGCTCGTTCGTATAGCCACCCGCTCTTTCGTATATCCACCCGCTCGTTCGTATATCCACCCGCTCGTTCGTATAGCCACCCGCTTGTTTGTATATCTACCCGCTCGTTCGTATTCATTCGGAGATTCGAACCTTCACCAGTTTATTTCCCTTAATTAATGGGTCGTACATTTTAATTGTTATTGTGTGTGTGTGTGTACTCATCCAGTTGTATTTACGATGTTGAGTCTCAGCTCCTGGTCCCGTGTTTCAACCTGTATCGACTCTTGTCATTCCTTTCTGGCTCTCTTGGGCCCTGTCATACCTACCCTTGAAACTATGCACTGTAGTTACCTCTACGACGTCCTCATCCAGCACATTCTAGCTCAGTTGGTATTGCACTCAGTTCACACACTGAGGTCCATGGTTCGATCCCCGGTACGAGTGGAAACATTAGGACGTGTTTCCTTAAGACACCTGCTGTCCGTGTTCACCAATCAGTAAGATAGGTACCTGGGTGTTAGTCGACTGGTGTGGCTCGCATCTTGGGGACAAAATTAACCTAATTTGCTCGAAATGCTCTTCATAACAAGGGGCTTTTTATATAGTAGTATGTCATTGATGTCAGCTAGGCCTGTATACCTTGTACATGTACTTGTATAAATAAAGATATTATTTCTTGCCACAGTGAGACTAAAATATTAAGTATTTCCAACGTCCCAGTGGCTTGTGTGTTTCTCTAGTTGTCACTCCTCGCTCGCTGGTGTGATTCACACTGCAATGTCTGTTCAATTTTCCTTGGTCCTTCTCTCTCCTCTAAGGTCAGTAGGTTCACTCCCCCCGTCTTTCGTCGTTGTGTATTCTCCTCTACTCTCGGAAAAGTCTACTTGCAAATGCAAATCTTTGGAACGTCTTGAGTTTCTGTGAATGCGACCTTTTCCAGCTTTTGTGAATATGTTCTTTCTTTACCAACATATTTCAGAAACTTGTTATGGAAACTTTGAAAAATAGTTTTCTAATTAGACGAGAGAGAGAGAGAGAGAGAGAGAGAGAGAGAGAGAGAGAGAGAGAGAGAGAGAGAGAGAGAGAGAGAGAGAGAGAGAAGGGGCGGGCAGAGAAAGGAGTAGAGCACACGGAGCAGCCTGGGGGGCAGGAGATTAGAGAGGAAGATAAGAAGACACACTACACGAAGGATAATCTTTACCAGTACCTGAAGCACCGACCCATCATCTCACAGAACCCCGGAGGTGTTCCTTTGCTGGGTACCGCCAGTCTGTACCGCTGCAGAGGGAGGACGGCTAGTACCACCACACTGGGGTACACTTGCTCCTCTCAGGGCCTAGTAGGCTCTCTGCTCTTACTATTTAGTGAGTAGGTTCTGTGTACTTACCTATATACTCACCTGTATGTGGTTGCAGGGGTCTATTCACAGCTCCTGTGTGTGTGTGTGTGTACTCACCTAGTTGTGGTTGCAGGGGTCGAGTCATAGCACCTGGCCCCGCCTCTTCACTGGCCGCTACTGGGTCACTCTCCCAGCACCATGAGCTTTATCATACCTCTTCTTAAAACTATGAATGGATCGTGTGTGTGTGTGTGAAATGCTTCAAATTATAAAACTGAGATTAAACTTTCAGCACATACACACCTTAAAACACACCTCTCAGAATATATACACAGAGAAATACCCACCTTTATGAATATATACTTTGAGAGTGCCTTTTGTATATGGCAAACCAGGTCACTCTGCCCTTGACAAGGCATATTACGAAATATGTACATGTGTTTGTTAATGTTCAAAAAAATTATTTATTGACCAACCTTCGTCTAACTTTCTACTGTCATATGTTTAAAAAAAAACCAGATGTCTCACATGGGTAAAAGTTCTTATGCTGATGTATATATTTATATAAATTGAAGATTAATACTGATGTAACCTTGAATATATATTCCCCGGTTTTAAGTTTGTTGAATATAAAGCTTAAGTAAATTTCTGACTTGTATCGATGTGACTCAACTCTGTAAGGTTGTAGTGGCCCCGACAAGCTAGGTTTGTAGGTGTTGTGAGGTTGTGGGGGTTGGCACTGTGAGGATGTGTAGCTGTTGGTGGTTTTCTTCTGTCGTTCCTGTTGATGCTGTTCTTGCTGTCAGTGTTGTTGCTGTTTTTGTTATCCTTGCTGCTGCTGTTCATGTTATCCTTGTTAATTCTGTTTCTCTTTCTGCAGTTTGTGATGTCCCCGTTTGCTGCTGTTCCCGTTTGTTATTGTTGCTTCTATTTTTGCTTTTGCTGCTGCTGTTGATCTTGCTATGCGTATTTCTGTTGTTATTGCTGTTTCTGTTCTTGCTTTTACCATTGCTGTTGTTCTTGCTGTTCCTGGTGATATTGTTGTCGTTGCTGGTGTTGTTACGATGCGAGATTAGGTGATTGGTTAACTGGAACTGGGTTTACATCCTATCGACTTCACGAGGGTCACTAAGGCTGCATGTCACCTGTTCACCACCAGTCAAGAATTCTTTTAATACCTAAAATTGGAACGAAAGTAACAGTCCCAGTGAACATAGACTGGATATACACACCTCCTGGTGTATTATATCCTTGGCTGAGGAAGGAAGACTGCGGCCACGGCACCTGCTGCCGCTGCGACACCTGCGGTCATGGTCGCCTGCGGCATTGTGCACACCTTATGAAGATAATAACTGTGTTTTCCCTTCTTGATGGAAACTGGATTTGGCGAGTTAGTTTGTCAGTCTTGAAGTAATTGTAACTGAGGCTTATTGTAATTAATTACATTTTCTTCAGTAATTGAAATTATAGGTAAAAAAAAGTCATTGTAATTGACTGTTGTCAAGCTTAAACCTGCTTAAATTATATTATAAAACTGTGGCTGTGAAGGTTCTTGTTATTCAGTGTGTTATTGTGACTGTGACTGAAGGTTCTTGTTATCCAGTGTGTTATTGTGACTGTGACTGAAGGTTCTTGTTATCCAGTGTGTTATTGTGACTGTGACTGAAGGTTCTTGTTATCCAGTGTGTTATTGTGACTGTGACTGAAGGTTCTTGTTATCCAGTGTGTGATTGTGACTGTGACTGAAGGTTCTTGTTATCCAGTGTGTTATTGTGACTGTGTCTGAAGGTTCTTGTTATCCAGTGTGTTATTGTGACTGTGTCTGAAGGTTCTTGTTATACAATATACCATTGTGACTGAAGGTTCTTGTTATCTAGTGTACCTTTGTGACTGGGAGTAAGTAAATAAGTAAGTTTATTTATGTACAGGTCCACATAAGTACAATTATCATACATACCAACTTATGTATAAATTACCCCAGGATAACCCAAAAAAGCCATACAAAGGGACTTATTTCCACTGGCGTCCTTGTATTTCCATTGGGGAAGGTTCTTGTTATCCAATGTATCATTGTGACTGTGACTGAAAGGTTCTCGTTATCCAATCTTTGTGACTGTGAGTAAAACCTACGTGATTTTAACCTAAAATCTTCCCACATTTGCTGCTACCTCCCAGTCTTTGAAGAGGAAGGAGAGAGGGGGAGAGGAAGGGGTGGGAGGGAGGTTTGGGAGAGAAAAGGAAGGAGGATGGGAAAGGGAAGAAAGAGAAATAAAATAGGTAAAGAGGTGAAGGGCCGCACCTGGCGCCCCGCCTCTTGTTTTTCAAGTGTTGAAGCAGCGGTCACTCGACCTTGTCACTCTTCATGTTTCTTCTGCCTGGCAGCAGTGTACGTCTTCTGCTGCTGCTTGGCAGCAGTGTACGTCTTCTGCTGCTGCCTGGCAGCAGTAAACGTGCTTCTGCTGCTGCCTGGCAGCAGTGTACGTCTTCTGCTGCTGCCTGGCAGCAGTAAACGTCTTCTGCTGCTGCTGCCTGGCAGCAGTGTACGTCTTCTGCTGCTGCCTGGCAGCAGTGTACGTCTTCTGCTGCTGCCTGGCAGCAGTAAACGTGCTTCTGCTGCTGCTGCCTGGCAGCAGTGTACGTGTTCAGCTGCTGCCTGGCAGCAGTATACGTGTTCTGCTGCTGCCTGGCAGCTGTGTACGTCTTCTGCTGCTGCCTGGCAGCTGTGTACGTCTTCTGCTTCTGCCTGGCAGCAGTATACGTGTTCTGCTGCTGCCTGGCAGCAGTATACGTGTTCTGCTGCTGCCTGGCAGCAGTGTACGTCTTCTGCTGCTGCCTGGCAGCAGTATACGTGTTCTGCTGCTGCCTGGCAGCAGTGTACGTCTTCTGCTGCTGCCTGGCAGCAGTGTACGTGTTCTGCTGCTGCCTGGCAGCAGTGTACGTCTTCTGCTGCTGCCTGGCAGCAGTGTACGTGTTCTGCTGCTGCCTGGCAGCAGTGTACGTGCTTCTGATGCTGACGGGAAAAGTTTAATCGTTTTCGCTCTCGTTTTGGGAGTAAATTTTGTATTTTAAACAGCCGCACTAATGACGTCACATGTAAACAAACATGGCGTTGCCGCACTAGTGACGTCACATGTAAACAAACATAGCGTTGCCGCACTAGTGACTTCACATGTAAACAAACATGGCGTCCCCACACTAATGACGTCACATAAACAGTGTCGCCGCACTATTGACGTCACATGAAAAACAAACATGACACGTCGCCACACTAGTGACGTCAAGTGTAAACAAACATGACGTCGCCACACTAGTGACGTTAAGTGTAAACAAAAATGACGTCAAAGACTAGAGGAACATCACTAGTCAACTTGAGGGCAGTAACTAATGGTAACCAAAGGGGACAAGAAGAAAAGTTAATAAATAACTAAATAACAAAACGGCACAATACCGTGACTGGAACAATACACAAATAACCCACACATAAGAGAGGGGAGCTTACCACGACGTTTCGGTCCGACTTGGACCATTTACAAAGTCACACTAACAAAAAGGAGAGAAGGAGGGAGTATATATAGGCCAGCAGACAGGGACGAGACAAGTGAGGTAGTAGGAAAGTAAGAAGAGAGGTAGTAGTAGTAGTGGAGTCAGTCGAAGACTAAGAAAGAGGAGTACTGCAAGGGAGCTAGGGGCCAACAAATACTAAGAGGAGCACTTCAAGGGAGCTAGGGGCCCACAAATACTAAGATAGAGGAACACTGCAAGGGAGCTAGGGGCTCACAAATACTAAGAGGAGCACTGCAAGGGAACTAGGGGCCCCCAAAGTGTAGGAACAAAAACGTAGAGGGGGTGAAAAATATAATAATGGACCAAACACCCAAGGCAGAAGAAAGAAAACTCAAAGGAGAAAGATGAAAGATGAAAAGGGAAGAGGGAGAAGGAGAAAAAAGAATCAGGTTAAGTCACGGGTGTTCTGAAGTTTGGAGCATTTTACAATGTAATGGGAAAGGAAGGCATCTACAGAGACAAAGCCACGACTAAGATTCATACAAGGAAAGTTGTGTATAAGGGAGGATTCAACTAAACGGCGACTGTGAAAGTTAGAAGTAGAGTAGACAGTTTTAGCAGAAGACCAGTCAATAGGATGACTGTGATCTCTGAAAGTTAATAAAAGAAAATAAAGAAGCAAAATGAATAACTCACGAGACAGGAGACAGAAGAATAAACTAAAGAAGTAAACAAAAAAAAGAGAGAGAGAAGATACGTATTGTGAGATAAGACAAAAGCTGAAAGGAACCATGACATACATATATATATTTATATATATATATATATATATATGTCTTTCTCTTTTTTTTACTTCTAATTTATTCTTCTGCTCTTTTATATATATATATATATATATATATATAATATATATATATATATATATATATATATATATATATATATATATATATATATTTTATATATATATATATATATATATATATATATATGCAAAAAGATCACAGTAAACAGGTGATATCAAAATATGCAAGAAAACCACTATGAAAATAGAAGAATTCAAGGCTGTGACTACTCACATTATCAAGGAACTATATAATGTGAGTAGTCACGAAACTATTGAATTCTTCTATATATATATTATATTTATTTTTATATATATATATATATATATATATATATATATATATATATATATATATATATATATATATATATATATATATATATATATATATATATATATATATATATATATATAAAGCTGAAGCTACGTAATACATTTGTAGAAGCGTCTGTTTTACCACGAATTAACCAAAGGGTGGGCATAGGTTTGGCACCGTTGTAGTGAAGGGTCACCAGGTTAGGTTAGGTGAGGTCAGGAAACAGGACAATTGTTTCCTGAAGCGGGTAGTAGTCATAAGATTCCCAGCAGCTGGAGCTTGTGGTAATCTGACCGAGGTCTTCCTCTGGCTTACAGGTCCACCCCTTCAAAGATTATGGAATGCGCAATATTAACACAGGAAACGTTCAGATATACGAGATCATGACTGGCAGTGCCGGGATATGTCGGTCAACCAGACAAAGACAGATTGCAAAAGCAAACTTTCATCGTGACAACGTTTCGCTCTGTAGGAAGCTTTTATCGAGTCATGATAAAGCTCTACGTAGAGCGAAAAGTTAATACGATGAAAGCTTGTTTTGAAACTTGTGTCTTTGTCTTGAAACTTTCACTGGACTCTTACAAGGTTAAGAGTAAGGAGGCGGAAGAGGAAGACACGGAAGCAACTGTTGAGAGTCTTCAGTAAAGAGTTAATGTTCCTCTCTCCACTCGCCAGGTGGGAAAATTCCCTGGCCTGTGGGAACTTTGTGAGGTGATGTGTGTAATGTAGGAAGAAAGGGAATGTTCTGTTGAAGAGGTGGGGGAGAAAAGGAAGTACGGGAAGTTTCTGGGAAACCCTGAAGGAAGTGGTAAAACCCTGAAGGAAGTGGTAGTGGCATTCATCCCAGAGGGGGGGGGAGGAGTGGAGATCCTTTGATGGAGATCCTTTGATCCTTTTGGAGGGAGTCATCCTTTGGTGGAAGGAGGAAGTGATTCTATGGTATGGAAAAGAGAAGCGGGACGAGTGTTGTACCTTGAGGAACAAAACTCAGCACTGTAGCAGCCCCTGATTTTACTCTTTTACTATTACTCTTCGGTTTCTCTTACGAAGTTAAAGGTTCATCTGCTCACCTTTCTTTTGCACGCATATCGTGAGCAACTGCCCCATGGTCTCACACGTCAAAGGCTTCTGCAGAGTCGGTGTATTCTGCATCTGCATTTAGCTTGTCTTTCAGTGTATCCAAGGCCATGTCGTAATGGTTCAGCAGTTGCAGGAGCGACCTGATCTGAACCCATGTTGACCTGGGTTGTGCAACTGTTTCGATTGACAGTCTTGTTTCTTAATTAAAACCCTTTGAAAAAATATTGTTGTGGGACATCAGCTTTTCAGATCTTTAGTTGTTTTGTTTTCAATTGCTTTACTGTCACCTTTGTCGAGTGGAGCTATATCAGTATTTTTTAATGTCTGTGGGATGACTCCCGTGTCCAGCCTCCTTCTCCATGGAATATTTAAGGCACGTGATAGTGTTTTCTTCCAATTATTAATGGCTGTTGAGATCCACTAGATAGGACCTGGGGCAGAGTGCATGGCCATGCAAGCAGTGGCTTCGAAGTCAAGTGGGGTTAGGATTATATCAGAGATTATGGGGATGTCTGCCGTGTTTTGCGTCAGACATCACTTGATTTCGAAGAAGCCATTGATTGCATGCCCATGAACTCCGCCCCAGGCCCTGACTCGTGTAACTCCATATTCACCAAGAAGGGAGAAACAAGAATATAGCTAACACGGAGAGAGAAAGGAAGGAGCGGTGGAGGGAGCTGGCGGGGTGACAGAGCTTGGGGTGAAAGTGCACCGTGAGATAATGTGGTGCCAAGGTAACAGTTCACCATAAGACAGTGAGGTACAGAGTGAGCACTCCATGAGACAGTGAGGTACAGAGTGAGCACTCCATGAGACAGTGAGGTACAGAGTGAGCACTCCATGAGACAGTGAGGTACAGAGTGAGCACTCCATGAGACAGTGAGGTACAGGGGTGAGTGAGTGTCCCATGAAACAGGTACAGGGGTGAGTGCATCATAGAACAGTAAGATACAGGGGTGAGTGCAAAATGGAATAGTAAGGTACAGGGGGTGAGTGCACCATCGAATAGTAAGGTACAGGGGGTGAGAGCACCATGGGGCAGTAAGGTACAAGGGGTGAGTGCACCATGGAATAATAAGGTACAGGGGGTGAGTGCACCATGGGGCAGTAAGGTACAGGGGGTGAGAGCACCATGGGACAGTAACATACAGGTTGTGAGTGCACCATGGGACAGTAAGGTACAGGGGGTGAGTGCACCATGGGGTAGAAAGGTACAGGGGGTGAGTGCACCATGGGGCAGTAAGGTACAGGAGGTGAGTGCACCATGGGGCAGTAAGGTACAGGGGGTGAGTGCACCATGGGGCAGTAGGGTACAGGGGGTGATTGCACCATGGGGCAGTAAGGTACAGGGGGTGATTGCACCATGAGACAGTAAGGTACAGGGGGTGAGTGCACCATGGGGCAGTAAAGTACAGGGGTGAGTGCACCATGGGACAGTAAGGTACAGGGTGCGAGTGCACCATGGGACAGTAAGGTACAGGGGGTGAGTGCACCATGGGGCAGTAAGGTACAGGGGGTGAGTGCACCATGGGGCAGTAAGGTACAGGGTGTGAGTGCACCATGGGACAGTAAGGTACAGGGGTGTGAGTGCACCATGGGACAGTAAGGTACAGGGGTGTGAGTGCACCATGGGACAGTAAGGTACAGGGGTGTGAGTGCACCATGGGACAGTAAGGTACAGGGTGTGAGTGCACCATGGGACAGTATGTACAGGGGTGTGAGTGCACCATGGGACAGTAAGGTACAGGGGTGTGAGTGCACCATGGGACAGTAAGGTACAGGGTGTGAGTGCACCATGGGACAGTAAGGTACAGGGGTGAGTGCACCATGGAGAGTACAGTGCAGACGGTACAGGGGTGTGAGTGCACCATGGGACAGTAAGGTACAGGGGGTGAGTGCACCATGGGACAGTAAGGTACAGGGGGTGAGTGCACCATGGGACAGTAAGGTACAGGGGGTGAGTGCACCATGGGACAGTAGACAGGTGAGTGACCATGGACAGTAAGGCAGGTGAGTGCACCATGGGACAGTAAGGTACAGGGTGAGTGCACCATGGGACAGTAGGTACAGGGGTGAGTGCACCATGGGACAGTAGTACGGGTACACATAGAGGACGGGTGAGTGCAACCATGGGACAGTAAGGTACAGGGTGAGTGCACCATGGGACAGAAGTGTACAGGGGTGAGTGCACCATGGGACAGTAAGGTACAGGGGTGAGTGCAACCATGGGACAGTAAGGTACAGGGTGAGTGCACCATGGGACAGTAAGGTACAGGGGAGTGCAGTGACTGCACTGGGGCAGTAAGGACAGGGGTGAGGCACCATGGGACAGTAAGGTACAGGGGTGAGTGCACCATGGGGCAGTAAGGTACAGGGGGTGAGTGCACCATGGGACAGTAAGGTACAGGGGGTGAGTGCAAGGAGGACACACGCGCAGAGGCAACAAGCACTGAGCACAACTTTGTGTGTTGTAGACAGTCATTCACATACTCAAAACAACTGGAAGAACTGTTCATTTTTGGTTGTGAGAGAGAGAGAGAGAGAGAGAGAGAGAGAGAGAGAGAGAGAGAGAGAGAGAGAGAGAGAGATTTTAATAATATATCTTCCGGAATACATCAATTACGTGTTTACACCTTGATTGTTTTTATAATGACCTTGTTGATGAGGTTGATGACGGTATACGAGGTGAGAGTCGTGTGGAGTGAGGGACGCAGTGTACTGCGGTGTTAAACATTAGGGACGCAGTGTACTGCGGTGTTAAACATTAGGGACGCAGTGTACTGCGGTGTTAAACATTAGGGACGCAGTGCTGGGTTAAAAATTAGGGACGCAGTGCTGGGTTAAAAATTAGGGACGCAGTGCTGGGTTAAAAATTAGGGACGCAGTGCTGGGTTAAAAATTAGGGACGCAGTGCTGGGTTAAAAATTAGGGACGCAGTGCTGGGATAAAAATTAGGGACGCAGTGATGGGTTAAAAATTAGGGACGCAGTGCTGGGATAAAAATTAGGGACGTAGTGATGGGTTAAAAATTAGGGACGTAGTGCTGGGTTTACAATTAGGGACGCAGTGTTGTTTAAAATTAGGGACCTAGTGCTGAGTTTATAAATTAGGGACCTAGTGCTGAGTTTATAATTAGGGACCTAGTTCCGCGTTAAAAATTAGGGTCATAGTGCTGTTCTTAAAAATTAGGGACGTAGCGTTGTGTTTAAAATTAGGGACGTAGCACTGTGTTAAAAATTAGGAACGTAGCGTTGTTTAAAATTAGGGACGTAGCGTTGTTTAAAATTAGGGACGCAGTGCTGGGTTAAAAAATTAGGATAGGCCTCTAAGTGTAATTACCTGTTTGAAGTCACCAGTCATCTATAATAACATTTTCAGATTTCATTTTTTTTATATATCTAAATTTTCATCTCAGTTATTCATCGAAATTCTAATGTTGACTTGTGTAATTCTCGACCTGTGAGCAGGTCATTCAGGTATACTAACAGGTCATTCAGGTATACTAACAGGTCATTCAGGTATACTAACAGGTCATTCAGGTATACTAACAGGTCTTTCAGGTATACTAACAGGTCATTCAGGTATACTAACAGGTCATTCAGGTATACTAACAGGGCATTCAGATATACTAGCAGGGCATTCAGGTATACTAGCAGGACATTCAGGTATGCCAGCAGGTCATTCAAGTATACTAGCAGGGCATTAAGGTATACCAGCAGGGCAATCAGGTGTACAGGTAGGAATAATCTTGTTAGTTGCAACAAATGCCCTCCCAGGGCGGCACCATTGGGGGGCAGACTCAGCAACATTGCAGGGGCAGAGGTGACAACACAAAGGCGTGTTTTTGGCATAGACGCTAATTTTATTTCTTCTCTGAACTACGCTTCATGACAATGGAGCGTGGAACTACGCTTCATGACAATGGAGCGTGGAACTACGCTTCATGACAATGGAGCGTGGAACTACGCTTCATGACAATGGAGCGTGGAACTACGCTTCATGACAATGGAGCGTGGAACTACGCTTCATGACAATGGAGCGTGGAACTACGCTTCATGACAATGGAGCGTGGAACTACGCTTCATGACAATGGAGCGTGGAACTACGCTTCATGACAATGGAGCGTGGAACTACGCTTCATGACAATGGAGCGTGGATCTACGCTTCATGACAATGGAGCGTGGAACTACGCTTCATGACAATGGAGCGTGGAACTACGCTTCATGACAATGGAGCGTGGATCTACGCTTCATGACAATGGAGCGTGGATCTACGCTTCATGACAATGGAGCGTGGAACTACGCTTCATGACAATGGAGCGTGGAACTACGCTTCATGACAATGGAGCGTGGAACTACGCTTCATGACAATGGAGATTGGAACTACGCTTCATGACAATGGAGCGTGGAACTACGCTTCATGACAATGGAGCGTGGAACTACGCTTCATGACAATGGAGCGTGGAACTACGCTTCATGACAATGGAGCGTGGAACTACGCTTCATGACAATGGAGCGTGGAACTACGCTTCATGACAATGGGTCGTGGAACTACGCTTCATGACAATTGTAACAACGTTTCGCTCTGTATATAAAAGCTTGATCTGCAAGACGTCTCCTTTGCACTCAGCATTAAGATAATTGGATTCAGGTTTGTTAATGGCTGTGATTCAGCAAAGTTGACCCGAACTGACAGATACCCTTGTCCGACTGCTGTATAGGAAGGATAGTACTGCTCTATAATAGGGATAGTGCGACTCCACGAGTACTCTATAGGAAGGATAGTACGAGTTTACGACTATATAGCAAAGATAGCACGAGTCCACGACTACTCTGGAGCAAGGATAGGAGGAGGCTAGAAGACGGATCACTGTGGGACTCCGCTGGTTAGATCACTTCTCACACTTCCTCACCATCATTCTTTTTCCTCTGTTTTATTTTTTTTAGCTCTTTCTTCTTCTATCTTTAGCTGTTTCTTCTTTGGTTTACTGGTCGTTCCCCGGGTTTGTGGATTCGTGTCGTGTCAGTGCGGTGTCGACGACCTTGCTATCAAGGAACATGCGGCAGTGCCTTGCCTCGTTTCATTTTGTAAGCACTCCTGAAGGTAGAGGTCACTCTTATAGCTAGAGGCTAGTCGTAGAGCGATAAGTTACCCCTGGAACTGCAGGTTACCCCTGGAACTGCAGGTTTTCCCTGGAGGTCACCTCTGGAGCAATAATTTACCCCCTGGGAAAGATTTTACCCATGTTGTGAAGAGAAATGCCAGAACTTTTCTCCCTTGAATTCCTGTGCCGCGGGTGACAGCCGTGGGTGACAGTCGTGAGTGACAGCCGTTATTGCACGCACGGGTGACAGCTCTGAGCAAGATAGTGTGGTTGCCACCGTGACAACACCAAAGGCGCGCATGACTTGCGTGACCCGGGCTACCAGCCTTCACCTACCGCGCGAGCCGCAGATTTTCCGCAGTAGCGAAGCCGAGGACAAGGTTCTTCGTGCGAGGCGGACGCGGCTTGTTGATGTTTTGGCAGCATTGTAAGTTCAGTGCGAGACGGTCGTGAAGAAGTAAGAAAACATTTGGACCGAAAAAAATAAAACAGTCAAGAGAGACTATATATTTCGACCTCTATCAGCGGCCCTCTTCAGCAGACCTGCCCGAGGTCGCAATATACGGATTTTCTTTTTACTTGTGTCCAATTTTACGGTGCAAGTGGCGTCTCAACCACTTAGTCGTGTTGTTTAATAACCAGTGTGACAAATCATTGTCCCCCCCCCTTTTTGGGGGAATCATATTTTCGTGTCTCTTTTATGTTATGTGAAAAATCAGCATAAAGCCAGTAAATACGCTTATGATAAAAATACCATAGATAAAAACAGAGAGGAAATACTTGAGCGGTTTCGTGTGTTTTAACAGACATCTTCGGGTGGTTCGCTGGTGTACTCACCAAGTTGTGGTTGCATGGGTCGAGTCATAGCTCCTGGCGTGTATGTGTGTGTGTGTGTGTGTGTGTGTGTGTTGTGTGTGTGTGTGTGTAAGCGCACGAAAGCCTTCAGACGTTTTCGTTTTTTATTTTTTTCCCTGTAATTTTGTGTCGTTATCGTTGACTGACAGAAACGAATCAACGACCAAAGTATTCCTACGGTAGTCGCTGCTGATACCCAGGGGGCGCGTTTTTATGTATATATTTTATGTTAGGCGGTAAACCCGTGCGGGTCGTTCACCGCAACAAGTTGGGAAGACTCTATCCTCCATGTGGCAATCGCTAAACAGACTGCAACTAGCTTGTATTAAGTCATTATCGTTGTTAGCTTATATATCCACGGGGAACATTATTCTGATAGTGGTGTTTATCAAGTGATGGCTTCGTCACTGGCTCCTGAAGGAGGCTTGGTTTGTGTACTAAGGTGTAGGTAGCTACTGTCTTCTCAGGGCCATCGTGTTCCCGACCTCGTTGTGTTTGAAGGTAGCCGGGAAGGTGACCTTTTTCTCGTTCTCCATCAATACATTGTCGTTGTTAGTTTATGTATCAGGAACAAAGCCTCTGACACGGGTCTGTCATAAGACCCGTGTCAGGGTCTTACTAGGCTCTCAGTGGTGCCGGCACTCGGGCGGGGGTATGGCGAGACGACTAAGGACACGTGAAAGTGGCCTTTACGTAAGTCATAGCAGCAGCAGTCAGCGGCCTATTTTATAATTTCACTCGCACACCAATGATCGCATTACTTGTTTACAAATCAACCTGACGTCAGTACCCTGTGTGGAGTGACGTCAGTACCCTGTGTGGAGTGACGTCCTGATACATCCCTTGTTCTACAACTGCTGTTAGTTGTAATGATGTTGTTGGTGGTGGTGGTAGACGTTGTGGTAGTGGTGATGGTGGTGGTAGACGTTGTGGTAGTGGTGATGGTGGTGGTAGACGTTGTGGTAGTGGTGATGGTGGTGGTAGACGTTGTGGTAGTGGTGATGGTGGTGGTAGACGTTGTGGTAGTGGTGATGGTGGTGGTAGACGTTGTGGTAGTGGTGATGGTGGTGGTAGACGTTGTGGTAGTGGTGATGGTGGTGGTAGACGTTGTGGTAGTGGTGATGGTGGTGGCGCGTTGTGGTAGTGGTGATGGTGGTGGTAGGCGTTGTGGTAGTGGTGATGGTGGTGGTAGACGCTGTGGTAGTGGTGATGGTGGTGGTAGGCGTTGTGGTAGTGGTGATGGTGGTGGTAGACGTTGTGGTAGTGGTGATGGTGGTGGTAGACGTTGTGGTAGTGGTGATGGTGGTGGTAGACGTGTGGTAGTGGTGATGGTGGTGGTAGACGTTGTGGTAGTGGTGATGGTGGTGGTAGACGTTGTGGTAGTGGTGATGGTGGTGGTAGACGTTTGGTAGTGGTGATGGTGGTGGTAGACGTTGTGGTAGTGGTGATGGTGGTGGTAGACGTTGTGGTAGTGGTGATGGTGGTGGTAGACGTTGTGGTAGTGGTGATGGTGGTGGTAGACGTTGTGGTAGTGGTGATGTTGGTGGTAGACGTTTGGTAGTGGTGATGGTGGTGGTAGACGTTGTGTAGTGGTGATGGTGGTGGTAGACGTTGTGGTAGTGGTGATGGTGGTGGTAGACGTTGTGGTAGTGGTGATGGTGGTGGTAGACGTTGTGGTAGTGGTGATGGTGGTGGTAGACGTTGTGGTAGTGGTGATGGTGGTGGTAGACGTTGTGGTAGTGGTGATGGTGGTGGTAGACGTTGTGGTAGTGGTGATGGTGGTGGTAGACGTTGTGGTAGTGGTGATGGTGGTGGTAGACGTTGTGGTAGTGGTGATGGTGGTGGTAGACGTTGTGGTAGTGGTGATGGTGGTGGTAGACGTTGTGGTAGTGGTGATGGTGGTGGTAGACGTTGTGGTAGTGGTGATGGTGGTGGTAGACGTTGTGGTAGTGGTGATGGTGGTGGTAGACGTTGTGGTAGTGGTGATGGTGGTGGTAGACGTTGTGGTAGTGGTGATGGTGGGAAGGTATGAGAAAGGTTATGTCAGAGGGCGGTGGAGCGTGGTGACCCAATATGTAATCTGGACCATCATGACCTACTACAACCACCACCACCACCACCACTACCACCACCACCACCACCACCACTACCACCACCACCACCACCCTCAAATACCAGGCAGATACCCTCCCTCTTGTCTCCCTCCACGCTACTGCTGACGCCGACGCCGACGCCGACGTCTCCACCACCTCGTGATCTCTCGTGTTACCCGCCTAAGTCTCTTATAACAGTTATTGTTTTATTTTATCTTTCTCCATTGCAAATTTCATTGACTTTGCAATGTTGAAACTCATGTACAATTATTACCATTGATTGCAAACACCGCACCATGACATTATCACCACCCACGAAAATGTGTATTGTATTTCGTAATCATTCTGGTAATATATATATATATATATATATATATATATATATATATATATATATATATATATATACAGGTGTATATATATAGAGTGAGTGAGGTAGTTAAGAAAGATGGGTGAGGGATTTAAGACAGGTGGGTGAGGGAGTATAGTGCTGACTCACCTGAGAATCAGAGGTACGCACACCCACACGTGACACGATCATTTCTAACCCCATCTCAGAAAGCGCCGCCCACGAAGTACGCCCCAGGCAGGAACACAAACATAAACGTTCGTGCATTCCCACACACGCACATACACGCTTCTTCTCTCTCTGCTCCACACACACACACACACACACACACACACACACACACAGCCATGCTTCACCACGGAGTCAACGTGGGGAACATTGAGTGTTTCACACATACATCAACAGGCCTAGTGTCTATTGATTGCAGGTGAATAACAGGCAGGTATGAGAGTACGCAGTTGTTTATCTACATTGTGTAGATATAAGACACAACAATATGCAGATGTTAGGTAGTTACCAGTTGTCAAAGGCACGTGTCAATAGACACTTGGCGTGTTTTGTGTGTGTGTGTGAGTGTGTACTCACCTATTTGTCGTTGCAGGGGTCGATTCGTAGCTCCTGGTGTGTGTGTGTATCTTAGTTATTTAACAAAATTAGATATATCTGCAGTGTGCTGTTACACTGTTCTTTATAGTGGTTACACAGTGGGAACAAGAGCTAAGTATGTTTCCCTTTCGTATTACCTTGTATTCATACAAGGTAATACAAGATGTTGAAATGTGTCAGTCTGAGCTGGGAGACTCCAGTAGTGTCAGCCTGAGCTGGGAGACTCCTGTAGTGTCAGCCTGAGCTGGGAGACTCCTGTAGTGTCAGCCTGAGCTGGGAGACTCCTGTAGTGTCAGCCTGAGCTGGGAGACTCCAGTAGTGTCAGCCTGAGCTGGGAGACTCCAGTAGTGTCAGCCTGAGCTGGGAGACTCCAGTAGTGTCAGCCTGAGCTGGGAGACTCCTGTAGTGTCAGCCTGAGCTGGGAGACTCCTGTAGTGTCAGCCTGAGCTGGGAGACTCCTGTAGTGTCAGCCTGAGCTGGGAGACTCCTGTAGTGTCAGCCTGAGCTGGGAGACTCCTGTAGTGTCAGCCTGAGCTGGGAGACTCCTGTAGTGTCAGCCTGAGCTGGGAGACTCCTGTAGTGTCAGCCTGAGCTGGGAGACTCCTGAGTGTCAGCCTGAGCTGGGAGACTCCAGTAGTGTCAGCCTGAGCTGGGAGACTCCGTAGTGTCAGCCTGAGCTGGGAGACTCCAGTAGTGTCAGCCTGAGCTGGGAGACTCCAGTAGTGTCAGCCTGAGCTGGGAGACTCCAGTAGTGTCAGCCTGAGCTGGGAGACTCCAGTAGTGTCAGCCTGAGCTGGGAGACTCCAGTAGTGTCAGCCTGAGCTGGGAGACTCCAGTAGTGTCAGCCTGAGCTGGGAGACTCCAGTAGTGTCAGCCTGAGCTGGGAGACTCCAGTAGTGTCAGCCTGAGCTGGGAGACTCCAGTAGTGTCAGCCTGAGCTGGGAGACTCCAGTAGTGTCAGCCTGAGCTGGGAGACTCCAGTAGTGTCAGCCTGAGCTGGGAGACTCCGTAGTGTCAGCTGAGCTGGAGACCTGTGCAGCCTAGCTGGCTCGAGTGCGCCTGAGCTGGGAGACTCCGAGTGTCAGCCTGAGCTGGAGACTCCGTAGTGTCAGCCTGAGCTGGGAGACCGTAGTGTCAGCCTGAGCTGGGAGACTCAGTGTCAGCTGAGCTGGGAGACCAGAGTGCAGCCTGAGCTGGGAGACTCCAGTAGTGTCAGCCTGAGCTGAGACTCCAGTAGTGTCAGCCTGAGCTGGGAGACTCAGTAGTGTCAGCCTGAGCTGGGAGACTCGAGTGTCAGCTGAGCGAGACTCATAGTGTCAGCCTGAGCGGGAGATCCAGTGTCAGCCTGAGCTGGAGACTCAGTAGTGTCAGCCTGAGCTGGGAGACTCAGAGTGTCAGCCTGAGCTGGGAGACTCCGAGTGTCAGCCTGAGCTGGGAGACTCCGTAGTGTCAGCCTGAGCTGGAGACTCCAGAGTGTCAGCCTGAGCTGGAGACTCGTAGTGTCAGCCTGAGCTGGAGACTCCAGTAGTGTCAGCCTGAGCTGGGAGACTCTGTAGTCAGCCTGAGCTGGAGACTCCGTAGTGTCAGCTGAGCTGGGAGACTCGTAGTGTCAGCCTGAGCGGGAGACTCAGAGTGTCAGCTGAGCTGGAGACTCAGTAGTCAGCCTGAGCTGGGAGACTCATGTGTCAGCCTGAGCTGGAGACTCAGTAGTGTCAGCCTGAGCTGGGAGACTCAGTAGTGTCAGCCTGAGCTGGGAGACTCGAGTGTCAGCTGAGCTGGAGACTCAGTAGTGTCAGCCTGAGCTGGGAGACTCCAGTAGTGTCAGCCTGAGCGAGACTCCGTAGTGTCAGCCGAGCCGGGAGACTCCAGTAGTTCAGCCTGAGCGGAGACTCCAGTAGTGTCAGCCTGAGCTGGGAGACTCCAGTAGTGTCAGCCTGAGCTGGGAGACTCGTAGTGTCAGCCTGAGCTGGAGACTCCAGTAGCAGCGAGCGAGACTGGATGAGCTGGGAGACTCTAGGTCAGCTGAGTGGAGACTCTATTCACTGGCTGAGACTCAGGTATGAGCGGAACTTAGTGACCAGCGGAAGGTGTAGCCTGAGCGAGTTGTCGCTGAGCGGCGAGTGGCCTGGCGGAGCCAGAGTGCGCCTGCGAACAGTAGTGTCACTGAGCGGAACTCAGTGCCTAGCTGGCAAGTCGCTGGCTGAGCCTAGTGCGGCGGACTCGTATGTCGCTGACTGATTGTCACTGAGCTGAGCCCAGAGTCAGCCTGAGCGGGAACCAGATGCTGAGCTGGTCAGTGAGCTGAGCTGAGACGGTGCCTGGCTGTCAGAGTGCAGCCTGAGCTGAGCAGTCAGCCTGACTGACTCAGTGTCAGCTGCTGGAGACTTCAGCCTGGCTGGCGTGTCGCTGAGCTGGGAGACTCTATGCAGCTGAGCTGGGAGCCCGAGTGTCCCGAGCAGCAGCGCTAGCTGGAGTTGTCAGCTGAGCTGGAGTCGTGCTGGCGAGACTTATCAGCCTGAGCGGGAGACCATAGTCAGAGCTGGGGTCGTGTGTGAGCTGAGACAGTTCACCTGAGCTGGACTGAGTGTCACGGCGAGACGAGTTCAGCCTAGCTGAGTCGAGTTCAGCCTGAGCTGGGAGACTCCAGTAGTGTCAGCCTGAGCTGGGAGACTCCAGTAGTGTCAGCCTGAGCTGGGAGACTCCAGTAGTGTCAGCCTGAGCTGGGAGACGCCTGTAGTGTCAGCAAGAGCTGGGAGACTCCAGTAGTGTCAGCCTGAGCTGGGAGACTCCAGTAGTGTCAGCCTGAGCTGGGAGACTCCAGTAGTGTCAGCCTGAGCTGGGAGACTCCAGTAGTGTCAGCCTGAGCTGGGAGACTCCAGTAGTGTCAGCCTGAGCTGGGAGACTCCAGTAGTGTCAGCCTGAGCTGGGAGACTCCAGTAGTGTCAGCCTGAGCTGGGAGACTCCAGTAGTGTCAGCCTGAGTCTGGGAGACTCCAGTAGTGTCAGCCTGAGCTGGGAGACTCCTGTAGTGTCAGCCTGAGCTGGGAGACTCCAGTAGTGTCAGCCTGAGCTGGGAGACTCCAGTAGTGTCAGCCTGAGCTGGGAGACTCCAGTAGTGTCAGCCTGAGCTGGGAGACTCCAGTAGTGTCAGCCTGAGCTGGGAGACTCTGTAGTGTCAGCCTGAGCTGGGAGACTCTGTAGTGTCAGCCTGAGCTGGGAGACTAAGTAGTGTCAGCCTGAGCTGGGAGACTCCAGTAGTATCAGCCTGAGCTGGGAGACTCCAGTAGTGTCAGCCTGAGCTGGGAGACTCCAGTAGTGTCAGCCTGAGCTGGGAGACTCCAGTAGTGTCAGCCTGAGCTGGGAGACTCCTGTAGTGTCAGCCTGAGCTGGGAGACTCCAGTAGTGTCAGCCTGAGCTGGGAGACTCCAGTAGTGTCAGCCTGAGCTGGGAGACTCCAGTAGTGTCAGCCTGAGCTGGGAGACTCCAGTAGTGTCAGCCTGAGCTGGGAGACTCCAGTAGTGTCAGCCTGAGCTGGGAGACTCCAGTAGTGTCAGCCTGAGCTGGGAGACTCCAGTAGTGTCAGCCTGAGCTGGGAGACTCCTGTAGTGTCAGCCTGAGCTGGGAGACTCCAGTAGTGTCAGCCTGAGCTGGAGACTCAGTAGTGTCAGCCTGAGCTGGGAGACTCCAGTAGTGTCAGCCTGAGCTGGGAGACTCCAGTAGTGTCAGCCTGAGCTGGGAGACTCCAGTAGTGTCAGCCTGAGCTGGGAGACTCAGTACAATGTGTTCGCTATTCATTAAAGGTACGACTATGTTGCTAGCATGGAGGTACACTGTGTTGCTATCATGGAGGTACACTGTGTTGCTATCATGGAGGTACACTGTGTTGCTATCATGGAGGTACACTGTGTTGCTATCATGGAAGTACACTGTGTTGCTATCATGGAGGTACACTGTGTTGCTATCATGGAGGTACACTGTGTTGCTATCATGGAGGTACACTGTGTTGCTATCATGGAGGTACACTGTGTTGCTATCATGGAAGTACACTGTGTTGCTATCATGGAAGTACACTGTGTTGCTATCATGGAGGTACACTGTGTTGCTATCATGGAGGTACACTGTGTTGCTATCATGGAGGTACACTGTGTTGCTATCATGGAGGTACACTGTGTTGCTATCATGGAGGTACACTGTGTTGCTATCATGGAGGTACACTGTGTTGCTATCATGGAGGTACATTGTGTTGCTATCATGGAGGTACATTGTGTTGCTATCATGGAGGTACACTGTGTTGCTATCATGGAGGTACACTGTGTTGCTATCATGGAGGTACACTGTGTTGCTATCATGGAGGTACACTGTGTTGCTATCATGGAGGTACATTGTGTTGCTATCATGGAGGTACACTGTGTTGCTATCATGGAGGTACATTGTGTTGCTATCATGGAGGTACATTGTGTTGCTATCATGGAGGTACACTGTGTTGCTATCATGGAGGTACACTGTGTTGCTATCATGGAGGTACACTGTGTTGCTATCATGGAGGTACACTGTGTTGCTATCATGGAGGTACATTGTGTTGCTATCATGGAGGTACACTGTGTTGCTATCATGGAGGTACACTGTGTTGCTATCATGGAGGTACACTGTGTTGCTATCATGGAGGTACACTGTGTTGCTATCATGGAGGTACATTGTGTTGCTATCATGGAGGTACACTGTGTTGCTATCATGGAGGTACACTGTGTTGCTATCATGGAGGTACACTGTGTTGCTATCATGGAGGTACACTGTGTTGCTATCATGGAGGTACACTGTGTTGCTATCATGGAGGTACACTGTGTTGCTATCATGGAGGTACACTGTGTTGCTATCATGGAGGTACACTGTGTTGCTATCATGGAGGTACACTACGTTGCTATCATGGAGGTACACTGTGTTGCTATCATGGAGGTACACTGTGTTGCTATCATGGAGGTACACTGTGTTGCTATCATGGAGGTACACTATGTTGCTATCATGGAGGTACACTGTGTTGCTATCATGGAGGTACATTGTGTTGCTATCATGGAGGTACACTGTGTTGCTATCATGGAGGTACACTGTGTTGCTATCATGGAGGTACACTGTGTTGCTATCATGGAGGTACACTGTGTTGCTATCATGGAAGTACACTGTGTTGCTATCATGGAGGTACACTGTGTTGCTATCATGGAGGTACACTGTGTTGCTATCATGGAAGTACACTGTGTTGCTATCATGGAGGTACACTGTGTTGCTATCATGGAGGTACACTGTGTTGCTATCATGGAGGTACACTGTGTTGCTATCATGGAGGTACACTGTGTTGCTATCATGGAGGTACACTGTGTTGCTATCATGGAGGTACACTGTGTTGCTATCATGGAAGTACACTGTGTTGCTATCATGGAGGTACACTGTGTTGCTATCATGGAGGTACACTGTGTTGCTATCATGGAGGTACACTGTGTTGCTATCATGGAGGTACACTGTGTTGCTATCATGGAAGTACACTGTGTTGCTATCATGGAGGTACACTGTGTTGCTATCATGGAGGTACACTGTGTTGCTATCATGGAGTACATTGTGTTGCTGTCATGGAGGTACACTGTGTTGCTATCATGGAGTACATTGTGTTGCTGTCATGGAGGTACACTGCGTTGCTATCATGGAGGTACACTGTGTTGCTATCATGGAGGTACACTGTGTTGCTATCATGGAGGTACACTGTGTTGCTATCATGGAGTACATTGTGTTGCTGTCATGGAGGTACACTGTGTTGCTATCATGGAGTACATTGTGTTGCTATCATGGAGGTACACTGTGTTGCTATCAGGGAGGTACACTGTGTTGCTATCATGGAGTACATTGTGTTGCTGTCATGGAGGTACACTGTGTTGCTATCATGGAGGTACACTGTGTTGCTATCATGGAGGTACACTGTGTTGCTATCATTGAGTACACTGTGTGAATGGCTATACAGTGTGCTATTTCTCAAAGAATCAGCAGAATATTGATTACTGGACCACCACACCCATCTTGCTCGCTCCCTACCCAATTAACCTCCCCATCCTCCTCCCCCATCATCTTCCTCCATCCTCCTCCCCATCCTCCTCCCCATCCTCCCGTCTCATATACTACTACTGGTCATTGCCTGCATTCCCTTACGCTCCTCTAGGGCTAATTACTTCCCGTTACTTGACCGTGTGTGTTCACTCAGTTTTTTTTAGAAGGGTCGATTCACAGCTCCTGGCCCCGCCTTTACGCTGGTCGCTACTAGGTCCACAATCTATCTGCTCTAAGAGCTTTATCATACCTCTTCTTAAAGCTGTGTATGGATCCTGCCTCCACTACATCACTCTCTAGATTGTTCCACTTTCTGACAACTCTGACTGAAGAAATACTTCCTAACATCCCTGTGACTCATCTGAGTCTTCAGCTTCCAGTTGTGACCCCTTGATGCTGAGTCCCATCTCTGGAACATCCTGTCCCTATCCACCTTGTCAATTGATCTCAGTATTTTACATATCATTATCATGTCTTCCCTATCCCTCCTGTTCTCCAGTGTCGTCAGGTTGATCTTCTGACCTTTATCTCGCCTCATCTAAAAAAAATAATACTAATTCATTTCCGAATTTATGCAACGAATAAGTAAAATTTAGATCATTCATTTTCCACCTCGTGAAAGTTACCAGAAATTA
>WNWK01017419.1:0-42488 GCA_009830355.1 Cherax destructor | reverse complement strand
TGTGTGTGTGTGTGTGTGTGTGTGCGTGTGTGTGTGTGTGTGTGTACATGAGTACAGTAGACTGTCATTTAGCACGAGATTATGTTACACGTTATGGGTATTGCACGATTGAAGAATTGTGGCACATTATTATCTAACACGACGTAAAAATGATATTACACGGTTCGTGAGAGGGGGAAAAAATTTGAGCGCACGTTAGCCCACGGTGGGTTAAACCATTGAGTCAGTGGGGGTCCTACTGAGGGTGGCTATGAGCCACATCAAGTGTTTAATGCTGACGAGACAAGTGTTTTCTGGAAGAAAATGCCAACACGAACTTGTATCAGTCAGCAAGAGAAAAAGTGCACCAGGCTTCAAGACAGCAAAGGATCGCTTCACCTTGCTCCTTTGCGGTAATGCATCAGGTGATTTCAAGTGTAAGCCCAATCCTCGTGCTTAGAGGAAAAGGGAATTTGTTTTTCCTTCACTCAAACTAAGTTTATTCAGATACACGGGGCCAGGGGCTGAGTCTCGACCCCTGCAACCACAATTAGGTGAGTACAGTTACATTGATTATCATACATAACAGCATATGTGTAGAGAACCTAGGATAACCCAAATAAGTCAGACAGAATCGAAATAAATCACTGACTTATTTTGGTTATCCTAGGTTCTCTACACATATGCTGCTATGTATGATAATCTATGTAACTGTACTCACCTAATTGTGGTTGCAGGGGTCGAGACTCAGCTCCTGGCCCCGTGTATCTGAATAAACTTACTTACAGTTTGCGTGAAGGAAAAACAAATTCCTATTCCCTCAAGAGGCCGCCTTGTTATTGTTCAGCGGGGAACACAACCCGCCCCCGACCCCACCATCCAACCATTCGAATTCCATACGCATCAAAAAAGAGTCCTGTGCTACAAGCCAGCTGTTTGTGAAGAATAAAAGAGAGTGAATTGTGTTTTGATCTTTAAATTACTATATCTTGTATCTGCCAAGCATGGGGAAGAGAAGGTATAAACATTTAAATCTTAGAATTAACGAAGAAAACAAAGATATTAGACAAGACATAACCCGTGGCCGTAATGAAGTGTTACTTTGTACACATAAAAAGATGTATAAACATAAGTTTGTGTGACTGACTGACTAAACTGACTGACTTTCTGACTGACTTTCTGACTGACTGACTTACTTGACTGACTTACTGACTGACTTACTTGACTGACTTACTGACTGACTTACTTGACTGACTGACTGACTGACTTACTGAATGGCTTGACTGACTTACTGAATGATTTGAATGACTTACTGAATGACTTGAATGACTTACTGAATGACTTGACTGACTTACTGAATGACTTGACTGACTTACTGAATGACTTGACTGACTTACTGAATGACTTGACTGACTTACTGAATGACTTGACTGACTTACTGAATGACTTGACTGACTTACTGAATGACTTAAAGTTAGACACTCGGTACAACCATCGACTTCAGTTCCAGAACCTCTACTATCCACCTCAGCCCAGTAGGGCCACAGCATAACTCTCCACACTCTTCACAATCATCCACAAACACCAGCACCCACAATTTAAGGTAAATACTATTATTTCTGTTACATTTGTAGTCTTAAGCAGTAAAAACAACATAATACATTACGATAATGAACTACAATTACATATTCACTTTTATTTTTGTAAGATTGTTGATCTAATAAAAACTTGTTTGGCTTTTTGGGGACTCCCAGGAACATAACCCTATTTTTCCATAAGTTCTTTTAATTATCTAACACGACTTTTTCAGGAACGTAACTATCGTGCTAAATGACGATCTACTTAAATGTATATGCATTTAAGTAAAATTACAAGTTTGTAACTAAAAGATACAGAGAAGAATGGTTGAAGATGACAAGGAGTTTGAGGTCATCAGTCCCTCAGCCTGGAGTCAAAATAATCAGTCTAGATAAGATTGATGTACTGATCACATTGACTCCAGCCTGATCACCTCAAACTCCTTCAACCATTCTTCTCTGTATTGGACTGAGGAAGCCACTGGTTGATGAAACGTTTCCACAAAAAAAAGATACCCAAGTGTTTAACCCTTTGGGGGTCGGTGCCGTACTAGTACGTTTTACGAGCAGGGGTTGGTGCCGTACTAGTACGCCCATATTCTAGCGGCCTCAATTTAAGCAGAAAACGTCTGGTAGGCATACATATGAAAGAATGGGTCTGTGTGGTCAGTGTGCGCAGTATAAAAAAAATCCTGCAGTACACACTGCATAATGAGAGAAAAAAAACTCTGACCGTTTTTTTCGATTAAAACAGCGACTTTGCAGTCGATTTTCGTATGGTATATATTGATGTATTCTCGTTTTCCTGGTCTCATTTGATAGAATGGAAGATATATTACAGAAATCGAGATGATTTTGATTGGTATGACAAGGACAAATACCTTGAAATTGAGCTCAAAGTAGCGAAGATGTTCGATTTTTGACGATGTTCAAGAGTAAACAAATCACACCATGCCTCCAATACACATCAACTGGCGAGTCTTATATTCATGCACAAGTGCTCTGATATTATTTATACCATTTTTACAATGATGCAGTTGTATACATAACAGTAAATCTTCTATTTTTGTGAGAATAAAAATTCAAAATGAAAAGCAAAAGTAATGGAACAGGGGCCTGGAGACGTGACTAATGAACAGAGAACATGTTATTTTAGTGCCAGGAATGTCTGCCTTGTTTATTCTGGACCCTATTTTGAAATTGGCATCGTTTGAAATTTGTGTGAAATTGGAAAATTGTCATTTTCTGACCACTATTTTGGGTAGATGAAATTGGTAAATAGGCAGTTTCTTGTACTCAATCGATAGAAGAAATGGAGTTCTATCGAAATAGCTATAGTTTTAGGAGACTGAAACATTGGAATTTGTCGAAAATAGGGCTCAAAGTGGGCAAAATCGCCGATGCGTAAGTGTCATGGCTACCGATAACTTCGCGAAAGCATAATTCCGTTAGTTTTCGATCAAATTTCATAATTTTGGTGGCGTTATGATCGGAAAAAGATTCTCTATCATTTCATAAGAAAAAATTAATTTTTTTTTTTCCAAAAAATTTTCGACCCCAGGAACACTTTCCTGAGAAGGCCTGTCGACCCCCAAAGGGTTAATTCATCATCGTGTGTGTTCTCTGAACCATTTATCTACACTCTCTTTACTTCCACTTAGTTATTTAACCTTTTCAGGGTCCAGAGCCCAAATTTCAAAGTGTGCATCAGGGTCCAAGAATTTTCAAATTTTTTTTTGTTTTTTTTCCTTATGAAATGGTAGAGAATCTTTTTCTGAAGGTAATAAAACAAAAAGTACGAAATTTGATGGAAAACTGATGAAATTATGCTCTCACGAATTTTGATGCATCAGTGATATTTATGCATCAGCGATTTTGCTGAATTTGACTCCCATTTTAGGCCAATTACATTATTCCAGTCAACCAAATTCTTTGCTATTTCACTAGTATTACTTCTATTCTATCGAGTGAGCACAATAAATCGCCCAGTCAACTGTTTCAACTACAAAATAAAGTGATCAGAAATTGGTAATTTAGACAATTTAACACAAAGTTCAAAATATTCCAATTTCAAAATAGGGTGCAGAATAAACAATGCAGGCATTCCTGGCACTAAACTAACATTTCCTCTGTTCATTAGTTACGTTTTCAGTCTTTACAAATGAATTCCATTTTGATTTTTTATTCACATAATGAATTTCTATTCAAACCAAAAAATGGAAGATTTACTGTTATGCAATATTGTAATAATTGTATAAATAATATCACCACATTTGTGAACGTATATTAGACCCGCCAGCTGGCGCGTATTAGATGTGTGAGGTCATTTGTTTACTCTTGAACACTGGCAAAAATTTAACATTTTCGCTACTTTGAGCTCAGTTTCAAGCCATTTCCAGTACTAAAACCAATCAAAATCATCTCTATTTCTGTAATATATCTTCAATTCTATCAAATGATACCAAGAAATCGCAAATACAACTATAAAAAGCATATGAAAAAACACTGCAAATTCGCTGTTTTAATAAAAAATTACGGTCTGTTTTTTCTCTCATTATGCACTGTGTGCTGCAGGATTTGTTTTATGTGGTGCACACTTACCGCATAGATGTATTCTCTCATATCTAGGCCCAAATTTACCACTCACAGATTATCTGAGTGAGCTGAGCTCATGGCGTAGAACTACGGCGTGGACCCTGAAAGGGTTAAATATCCTCTAAGTCAGTCTGGGATTAAAATCGTCTACATGCAAAATATCTTTTGTGAACACACTAAAACTTTCTATTCAATAATTTAAATTTTCTCATCTTCCTCAGTAATTTTACTATCAACATTTATTCTTTGTATTTTATCTAACATTTAGTTTACTTTTTTACAAACTTATATAAAAAGTTAGGTTCTACCTTGTTCTTGTTTACTATTGCCTTTGAAAAATTTTGTTTTTCCTCTCTCCTAACATTTGCATATTTATTTCTAGCCTCTTTGAGTATTTGATAGGTTTCTAGATTAGCTCTCTTCCTATATTGATTCCAAGCCTCTTTTTTTTTCATGGATCTCTAACACCTTCCATTAAACCATTCTTTCTTATTCCATCTTGTAATCCTATGTGGAATAAACTGAATAATTCCATTATCATACACACTGCAGAACTTTGTACAGATTGAGAAAAGGTCTGGTGATACCGACAAGGTGTGGGAAAAGACACTTATGTACAGTTCAGGACATATATTAAAGGAAACATTTTGCCACGAGTGACTTCTTCACTCCTAAAATAGAGATAACTAAGAAACAAATATTTATAGTGGCAGGAGTCAGGTGCAAGCCACGAGAGTGGCAGCAGCGGCGGCGGTGGCAGCAGCAGCGGCAGTAGTAGAATTGTGGCGAGATGCATTGGGTTTGAGAGATCAACATCATGTTACAGTGGTCTCCAGAACTGGTAATACATACTACATATATAATTGATTAGCAATTTGGATATAGCATAACTTCCGGACTTTTGAATTTCAAGAGGTGTCCGTCCCTGTGTTGAACACACAATTCTACAGTTATTACGGTTGCAAGCTTTTGTAGGTTCTCTGATCCTAATTTTTTTATTTTTATTAACACATCGGCCGATTCCCACCAAGGCAGGGTGGCCCGAAAAAGAATAACTTTCATCATCATTCACTCCATCACTGTCTTGCCAGAGGGGTGCTTTACACTACAGTTATAAAACTGCAACATTAACACCTCTCCTTCAGAGTGCAGACACTGTACTTCCCATCTCCAGGACTCAAGTCCGGCCTGCCGGTTTCCCTGAATCCCTTCATAAATGTTACTTTGCTCACACTCCAACAGCACGTCAAGTATTAAAAACTATTTGTCTCCATTCACTCCTATCAAATATGCTCACACATGCTTGCTGGAAGTCCAAGCCCCTCGCACACAAAACCTCCTTTACTCCCTTCCTCCAACCCTTCCTAGGCCGACCCCTACCCCGCCTTCCCTCCACTACAGATTTATAAACTCTCGAAGTCATTCTGTCTCGTTCCATTCTCTCTACATATCCGAACCATCTCAACAACCCCTCCTCAGCTCTCTTTTGGTAATCCCGCACCTCCTCCTAATTTCCAAACTCTGAATTCTCTGCATTACATTCACACCACACATTGACCTCAGACATGACATCTCCACTGCCTCCAGCCTTCTCCTCATTGCAACATTCATCACCCATGCTTCACACCCATATAAGAGTGTTGGTATAACTATACTCTCATACATTCCCCTCTTTACTTCCATGGACAAGGTTCTTTGTCTCCACAGACTCCGAAGTGCTCCACTCACCCTTTTCCCCTCATCAATTCTATGATTCACCTCATCCTTCATAGACCCATCTGCTGACATGTCCACTCCCAAATATCTGAATACATTCACCTCCTCCATACTCTCTCCCTCCAATCTGATATCCAATCTTTCATCACCTAATCTTTTTGTTATCCTCATAACCTTACTCTTTCCTATATTCACTTTCAATTTTCTTCTTTTACACACCCTACCAAATTCATCCACCAACCTCTGCAACTTCTCTTCAGAATATTCCAAAAGCACAGTGTCATCAGCAAAAAGCAACTGTGACAACTCCCACTTTGTATTTGATTCCTTATCTTTTAACCCCAAACCTCTTGCCAACACCTGAGCATTCACTTCTCTTACAACCCCACTCTAACCTGAGCCTCACTATCCTCATAAAAACTCTTCACTGCTTTCAGTAACCTACCTCCTATTCCATACACCTGCAACATCTGCCACATTGCCCCCCTATCCACCCTATCATACGCCTTTTCCAAATCCATAAATGCCACAAAAACATCTTTACCCTTATCCAAATACTGTTCGCCTATATGTTTCACTGTAAACACTTGGTCTACACACCCCTACCTTTCCTAAAGCCCCCTTGTTCATCTGCTATCCTGCTTTCTGTCTTACTCTTAATTCTTCCAATAATAACTCTACCATACACTTTACCAGGTACACTCAACAGACTTGTTCCCCTATAATTTTTGCACTCTCTTTTGTCCCCTTTGCCTTTATACAAAAGAACAATACATGCTCTCTGCCAATCCCTAGGTACCTTACCCTCTTCCATACATTTATTAAATAATAGCACCAACCACTCCAAAACTATATCCCCACCTGCTTTTAACATTTCTATCTTTATCCCATCAATCCCAGCTGCCTTACCCCCTTTCATTCTACCCACTGCCTCACGAACTTCCCCCAAACTCACAACTTGCTCTTCCACACTCCTACAAGATGTTATTTCTCCTTGCCCTATACACGAAATCACAGCTTCCCTGTCTTCATCAACATTTAACAACTCCTCAAAATATTCCCTCCATCTTCCCGATACCTCTAACTCTCCATTTAATAACTCTCCTATTTTTAACTGTCAAATCCATTTGTTCCCTAGGCTTCCTCAACTTATTAATCTCACTCCAAAACTTTTTCTTCACCACTCTCTTAACCTCTCTTTTTCTCTCCATATACTCTTCCCTTCTTGCATCACTTCTACTTTGTAAAAACCTCTCATATGCTAACTTTTTCTCCCTTACTACTCTCTTTACATCATCATTCCACAAATCGCTCTTCTTCCCTCCCGCACCCACTCGCCTGTAACCACAAACTTCTGCTGAACACTCTAACATTACATTTTTAAATCTACCCATACATCTTCGACCCCATTGCCTACACTCTCACTAGCCCATCTATCCTCCAATAGTTGTTTATATCTTACCCTAACTGCCTCCTCTTTTAGTTTATAAACCTTCACCTCTCTCTTACTTACTGCTTCTATTTTCCTTGTATCCCATCTACCTTTTACTCCCACTGTAGCTATAACTAAAAAGTGATCTGATATATCTGTGGCCCCTCTATAAACATGTACATCCTGAAGTCTACTCAACAGTCTTTTATCTACCAATACGTAGTCCAACAAACTACTGTCATTACGCCCTACATCATATCTTTTATACTTATTTATCCTCTTTTTCTTAAAATATGTATTACCTATAACTAAACCCCTTTCTATACAAAGTTCAATCAAAGGGCTCCCCTTATCATTTACACCTGGCACACCAATACTTACGTACCACACCCTCTCTACATGTTTCTCCTACTTTAGCATTTAGGTCCCCTACCACAATTACTCTCTCACTTGGTTCAAAAGTTCCTATACATTCGCTTAACATCTCCCAAAATCTCTCTCTCTCCTCTACACTCCTCTCTTCTCCAGGTGCATACACGCTTATTATGACCCACTTTTCGCATCCGACCCTTATTTTAATCCACATAATCCTTGAATTTACACATTTATATTCCCTCTTCTCCTTCCATAACTGATCCTTCAACATTATTGCTACCCCTTCCTTAGCTCTAACTCTCTCAGATACTCCTGACTTAATCCCATTTATTTCTCCCCACTGAAACTCGCCTACCTCCTTCAGCTTTGTTTCGCTTAGGGCCAGGACATCCAACTTCTTTTCATTCATAACATCAGCAATCATCTCTTTCTTATCATCTGCACTACATCCACGCACATTCAAACAACCCAGTTTTATAAAGTTTTTCTTCTCTTTTTTTAGTAAATGTGTACAGGAGAAGGGGTTACTAGCCCATTGTTCCCGGCATTTTAGTCGCCTCATACAACACGCATAACTTACGGAGGAAAGATTCTTTTCCACTTCCCCATGGACAATAGAGAAAATAAAAAGAACAAGAGCTATCAAGAAAAATAAGAAAAACCTAGATGTGTGTATGTATATATATGCATGTGCATGCCTGTGTAGTGTGACCTAAAGTGTAAGTAGAAGTAGCTAGATATACCTGTTATCCAGCGTGTTTATGAGACAGAAAAAAAAGATCCTAATATACAGAGATATCAGAAACTAATGTTTCTAAAATTCTTGACAGAAAACTTACTAAAATATCCACCAGCTGCTCAACTACTATACAAAACATAGTACAAAAAACCCAAGAATGACTCTGGCATGGGTGCTATTCTGGCACTATTCTATGTGAGGGATGAAAAAGCCAGATCTCTGGATACAGTGGAACCTTGGTTTTTATTTGCCCTTGTTTTCGTTGAATTTGGTTTTCATTTACTTTTTTCATCAAAATATTGTCCAGTTTTCGTTTGTCACCTCGGTTTTCGTCGACCGTACCAAACATGACCACCTGCCCACGTCCACACAAAGCATCCCATGCACGCATTCTGAGTCAGTCTCGCTTTGTTTCTCGTCGAGTGAACATTACCCTGCGCGTTCTTACGAAACATTTCATAATAATCCATTGTTTTTTGTGCTTGTTTATTGAGTGCGACTGCTAAATAAGCCACCATGGGGCCAAAGAAAGTTCCGAGTACCAACCCTTTGATAAAGAAGGTGAGAAACATGATAGAATTCAAGAAAGAACTTGTAGAAAAGTACGAAAGTGGCGAGAATGGGAGGGGAGAATGTGAATTCTTCCGCGATTAAGGACATTTGTGCAAAGTGGAGTGAGGTGCAAAGTTTTGTAGAGAAATATCACCCTAACAAAGCTGTTGCAAGCTGTGTCTGCAACATGTTCAATGACAATGCTGTGTCCGATTTTATGCAAATCTTAAAGAGACGTCAGAAACAGATTTCTCTGGACAGATTTTTTGTGCGATAGAGGTACAGTGATTCTCAAGCTGGTTCTAGTGCCAGTAAAAGACAAAGAAGGGAAGTAACCCCGGATAGGGCCTTGATACCTGAAGTCCTTATGGAAGGGGATTTCCCTTCCAAACAATAAACTCTCCTCCCTCTCCCCTCCTCGCTGTCTTCCATATGCCAACAAGAGTCTTCAATAAAGGTAAAACTGATTTAAATGTTCATTTATCCATTAAAATTATATTTATTTCTCATTGTTCTCTGTATGTAAAACTAGTTATTCTCTATAAAATGTATTTTTTGTTAATATTTTTGGGTGTCTGGAATGGATTAACCCTTTCAGGGTCGACAGGCCCTCTCCCAAACTCGTTCTCAGGGTCGAAAATTTTTCTAATTTTTTTTATAAAATGATAGAGAATCTTTTTCCGATCATAATAACACCAAAATTATGAAAATTGATGGAAAACTAACGGAATTATGCACAGTTAGCGGTATCGACGATATTTACGAATCGGCGATTTTGCCCACTTTGAGACCTATTTTCGGCCAATTCTAATGTTTCAGTCTACTAAAATTATAGCTATTTCACTAGAATTCTATTTGTTCTATCAATTGAGTACAAGAAACTGCCAATTTACCGATTTCAACTACCCAATAAAGTGGTCAGATATTAGCAATTTGGCCAATTTCACACAAATTCCAAAAGATGCCAATTTCATACAAATTTCAAAAGATGCCAATTTCAAAATAGGGTCCAGAATAAACGAGACAGATATCCCTGGCACTAAAATAATATTTTATCTGTTCATTAGTCACGTCTCCAGGCCCCTCTTACATTACGTTTGCTTTCCATTTTGAATTTTTATTCTCACAAAAAATAGAAGATTTTCTGTTATGTATACTACTGCATCATTGTAAAAATGGTATAAATAATATCAGCGCACTTGTGCAAGAATATTAGACTCGCCAGTTAATGTGTATTGGACGCATGGCGTGATTTGTTTACTCCTGAACATCGGCAAAAATCGAACATTTTCGCTACTTTGCGCTCAGTTTCAAGGTACGGTGGACCCCCGAGTTACGAGCACCTCGGAAATCGTACAATTATGTAAGTGTAATATTGTAAGTGCTTTTGTAAGTGTATTTTTGGAGGTCTGAAATGGACTAACCTACTTGACATTATTCCTTAAGGGAGAAAATTTGTTCGGTAATGGCACTTGAGCAGCCTTCTGGAATGAATTATGCTCATAACTCGGGGGTCCACTGTACTTGTCTTCATGAAACCAATCAAAGTTATCTCTATTTCTGTAATATATCTTCCATTCTATCAAATGAGACCAAGAAATCGAGAATACAACCATAAATAACATACGAAAATAGACTGCAAAGTCGCTGTTTTAAACCAAAAACATGGTTGGAGTTTTTTTTCCTCATTATGCACTGTGTGGTGCAGGATTTTTTTTTATACTGCGCACACTGACCGCACAGACCCATTCTCTCACATCTAGGCCTAATAGCCTGTTTCCGCTTGATTTACGGGCACTAGAATTTAGGCGTACTAGTACGTCAATAACCCTGGTGCGTAAGCTGTACTAGTACAGCGAAAACCCTGAAAGGGTTAATTGGATTTACATTATTTCTTATGGGAAATATTGCTTCAGTTTTCATCAAATTCAGTTTTCATCAGACTCTCTGGAACAAATTACAAATGAAAACCGAGGTTCCACTGTACTAGAATCAGAGAACACAAAAACGCTTGCAAACGTGATAACTGTAGAAATGTGTGTGTTCAGCACAGGGACGATGTCAGACACCTCATGAAATTCGGTGAAGCTAGAATAGTCATTAAGGAAGAAGATTTAAGATGGCAAAAGTGTATAGAGGTTGCCCTAATTACTGTCAGTAACACTATCCATCAAAAGTCCGAGTTACAGTATATTCCAATTGCTAATCGACTATGTATTACCAATTCTGTAGACCACTGTAACATGATGCACCACTACTACTGCTACTACTACCACCACTACTACTACCACCATGGAAAAATAAACACAAGCAGTATAATGTGATTCTTTTTTGACAACGTTTCACCCATGCAGTGGGCTTTATCGAGTCACAAACAGATCTGTTTGTGACTTGATAAAGCCCACTGCATGCGCAAAACGTTGTCAATAAAGGATCACATTATACTGCTTATGTGTTTATTTTTCCATTGTGTCGGTATTTTATACCATTTATTTCCACTACTACCACCACTACTACCACCACTACTACTACTACTACTACCACCACTACTACCACCACTACTGCTACTACTACCACCACTACTACTACTGCTGCTACCACCACTACTACTGCTGCTACTACTACCACCACTACTACTGCTACTACTACCACCACTACTACTGCTACTACTACCACCACTACTACTGCTACTACTACCAGCACTAATACTGCTACCACCACCACCACTACTACTACCTACTACCACTTCTGCTACTACTACTTCTGCTACTACTACTGCTACTACCACCACCACTACTACTACTGCTGCTGCTACTATTACCTACTACCACCACTTCTACTGCTACTACTACTACCACCACTACTACTACTACCACCACCACTACTACTACTACCACCACTACTACTACTACCACCACTACTTCTACTACTAATACTACCACCCATGTGACCTTCCACCTGACTCCTGCCACTATATATATATATTTTTTTTTTTTTTTTTAACACATCGGCCGATTCCCACCAAGGCAGGGTGGCCCGAAAAAGAAAAACTTTCATCATCATTCACTCCATCACTGTCTTGCCAGAAGGGTGCTTTACACTACAGTTATAAAACTGCAACATTAACACCCCTCCTTCAGAGTGCCGGCACTGTACTTCCCATCTCCAGAACTCAAGTCCGGCCTGCCGGTTTCCCTGAATCCCTTCATAAATGTTACTTTGCTCACACTCCAACAGCACGTCAAGTATTAAAAACCATATGCCTCCATTCACTCCTATCAAATACGCTCACACATGCTTGCTGGAAGTCCAAGCCCCTCGCACACAAAACTTCCTTTACCCCCTCCCTCCAACCTTTCCTAGGCCGACCCCTACCCCGCCTTCCCTCCACTACAGATTTATACACTCTCGAAGTCACTCTGTCTCGTTCCATTCTCTCTACATGTCCAAACCACCTCAACAACCCCTCCTCAGCTCTCTGGACAATCGTTTTGGTGATCCCGCACCTCCTCCTAATTTCCAAACTCCGAATTCTCTGCATTATATTCACACCACACATTGACCTCAGACATGACATCTCCACTGCCTCCAGCCTTCTCCTCGTTGCAACATTCATCACCCATGCTTCACACCCATATAAGAGCGTTGGTATAACTATACTCTCGTACATTCCCTCTTTACTTCCATGGACAAGGTTCTTTGTCTCCACAGACTCCAAATGCTCCACTCACCCTTTTCCCTCATCAATTCTATGATTCACCTCATCCTTCATAGACCCATCCGCCGACATGTCCACTCCCAAATATCTGAATACATTCACCTCCTCCATACTCTCTCCTCCAATCTGATATCCAATCTTTCGTCACCTATTCTTTTTGTTATCCTCATCACCTTACTCTTTCCTATATTCACTTTCAATTTTATATATATATATATATATATATATATATATATATATATATATATATATATATATATATATATATATATATATATATATATATATATATATATATATATATATATATATATATATATATATATATATATATATATATATATATATATATATATATATATATATATATATATATATATATATATATATATATATATATATATATATATATATATATATATATATATATATATATATATATATATATATATATATATATATATATATATATATATATATATATATATATATATATATATATATATATATATATATATATATATATATATATATATATATATATATATATATATATATATATATATATATATATATATATATATATATATATATATATATATATATATATATATATATATATATATATATATATATATATATATATATATATATATATATATATATATATATATATATATATATATATATATATATATATATATATATATATATATATATATATACTTGTTTCTTAGTATCTCTGTATTAGGACTGAAGAAGTCACTTGTAGCTAAGTTTCTTTTAATAAGTATATCCTGAACTGTACATCAGTGTCTTTTGTACAGATTATTTATATCTGCCTCTTATAAAGTTATTATGTTTTTAACATACCAGCTGTCTCCCTCCAAGGTAGGAGGAGCCAAAGAAGCAGAAACACTTTCACCATCACTGTCTCCAGAACATAAAAATTTATGAACATGGCAGCTGGCCTACCGGCCCATACTAGGCAGGTCCTTCTCAAATCCTACCTCTCCCACCTACATATTTGTCCAACCTATTCCCAAAGCTACCCAAGAAGTTAGCTTCAGTACCTCAGGTCCTAAACATACCCAGCCCTTCTCCCTCATATTTGTCTAATCCCTTTTTACTTTTTAACTCTTTCACTGTCGAGCCACCTGCTTGCAAACTTTCACTGTCGAGCCCCCTGCTTGCAAACTTTCACTATCGAGCCCCCTGCTTGCAAACTTTCACTGTCGAGACCCCTGCTTGCAAACTTTCACTGTCGAGACCCCTGCTTGCAAACTTTCACTGTCGAGCCCCCTGCTTGCAAACTTTCACTGTCGAGCCCCCTGCTTGCAAACTTTCACTGTCGAGCCCCCTGCTTGCAAACTTTCACTGCCGAGACCCCTGCTTGCAAACTTTCACTGTGGAGACCCCTGCTTGCAAATTTTCACTGTCGAGATTCCTGCTTGCAAACTTTCACTGCGAGACCCCTGCTTGCAAACTTTCACTGTCGAGCCCCCTGCTTGCAAACTTTCACTGTCGAGACCCCTGCTTGCAAACTTTCACTGTCAAGATCCCTGCTTGCAAACTTTCACTGTCGAGCCCCCTGCTTGCAAACTTTCACTGTCGAGCCCCCTGCTTGCAAACTTTCACTGTCGAGACCCCTGCTTGCAAACTTTCACTGTCGAGACCCCTGCTTGCAAACTTTCACTGTCGAGACCCCTGCTTGCAAACTTTCACTGTCGAGACCCCTGCTTGCAAACTTGCTCAGTGTCAAAGAATTTTAAAAAAAAATTATTGTGAAATGATAGAGAATCTTTTCTCGATGGTAATATAACCAAAAGTATGAAATTTAATGGAAAACATATGAAATTATGCTCTTGGAAAGTTAGCGGTCTCGGCAATATTTACGCATCAGCGATTTTTCCCACTTTGAGACCTATTTTCAGCCAATTCCATTGTTCCAGTCGACCAAACTCATAGCTATTTCACTAGAACTCCTTTTGTTTTATCAAGGCCAGTTCCTTGGTGATGGACCAGGTGCTTCTGCTCCCTCAGTACCCTAATGATGGACCAGGTGCTTCGGCTCCTTCAGTACCCTGGTGTTGGACCAGGTGCTTCGGCTCCTTCAGTACCCTGGTGATGGACCAGGTGCTTCGGCTCCTTCAGTACCCTGGTGATGGACCAGGTGCTTCGGCTCCTTCAGTACCCTGGTGATGGACCAGGTGCTTCGGCTCCCTCAGTACCCTGGTGATGGACCAGGTGCTCGCCCCTCAGCACCCTAGTGATGGACCAGGTGCTTCGGCTCCCTCAGTACCCTGGTGATGGACCAGGTGCTTCGGCTTATTCAGTGCCCTGGTGATGGACCAGGTGCTTCAGCTCCTTCAACGCCCTGGTGATAGATCATGTGCTTCGGCATATTCAGTGCCCTGGTGATGGACCAGGTGCTTCAGCTCCTTCAGTACCCTATTTTATAGTGCCCTGATTATCAAAGCATATTCCATGGATGGAGTAGGTGGGTTGGGTAGGAATTTTTGTTTGTGGGATTGGTTTTGGGTTTTGCCTAGTGTGGATCAGTTGGCTTGATGCAGTGTTCCTTATTTCTGTGTTTTTGTGAGTGAGAGGGGTTGGATTTGAACGGGACTTGCACAGTTGTTGGGGGGGGAGGGGTGTTGTCGGGGCTTCTTGCTTGGATGGGGATGGGGATGGGTTGCACAAATATTTTTGTTGGTGGGTTGGTTTTGATATGGACCTGCCAAGTATGGGCCAGTAGGCCTGTTGCAGTGTTCCTCCTTTCTTATTTTCTTATGTTCTTAAATGAGTACAAGAAACTACCCATTTACTTATTTCAACTACCCAATAAGTGATCAGAAATTGGTAATTTGGCCAATTTCATACAAAATTCAAGGAAGGCCAATTTCAAAATAGGGTCCAGAATTAACAATGCAAACATTCCTAGCACTAAAATAACATTTTCTCTGTTCATTGGTCACATCTCCAGGCCCCTCTTATATTATGCTTGCTTTCCATTTAGAATTTTTATTCACACAAAAAATAGAAGATTTACTGTTATGCAGACTACTGCATTATTGTAAAAATGGTATAAATAATATCAGTGCATTTGTGAAAGCATATTAGACCCACCAGTTGATGTGTATTGGACATGTGACACGATCTGTTTACTCTTGAACATTGGCAAAAATAAAAAAAATTATGCTACTTTGAGCTCAATTTCAAGGTACTTTTATTCTGTAAACCATTCAAAATCATCTCTATTTCTGTAATATATCTTCCATTCTATCAAATAAGACCAAGAAAATGAGAATACAGTGGACCCCCGCTAACGAAAAAAATTCATTCCAGAAGCCTGCTCAAGTGCCATTACCGAACGAATTTACGTCCTTAAGAAATAATGTCACGTAGGTTAGTCTATTTCAGACCCCCAAAAATACACTTCCACAAGCACTTACAATATTATACTTACATAATTGTACGATTTCCGGGGTGTTCGTTAGCCAGGAGTCTATTGTACAACTATATACAGTGGACCCTCGGTTAACGAATACCCCGGAAATCGTGCAATTATGTAAGTATAATTTTGTAAGTTCTTGTGGAAGTGTATTTTTGGGGGTCTGAAATAGACTAACCTACGTGAAATTTTTCCTTAAGGAGTAAATTGTCGAATGGCACTTGAGCAGACTTCAGGAGTGAAGTTTTTACGAAACTCGGGGTCCACTGTACAGTGGTACCTCGGTTAACGATATTTTTTCATTCCAGAATGCTGTTCAAGTGCCATTACCAAATGAATTTATCCCCATTAGGAATAATTAAAATAGACTAGTCCTTTTAGACCCCCAAAAATACACTTACAAAAGCATTTAAAAAAATAAACTTACATAAAAGGGCGAGTTTGGGGACCATCGTTAACCGAGGTACCACTGTATACCATACGAAAATACAGCGCAAAGTCGCTGTTTTAAACCGAAAACACAGTTGCAGTTTTTCTCATTATGCACTGCGTGCAGGAGGATTTTTTTATACTGTGCACACTGACCACTCAGACCCATTCTCTCATATGAAGGCCCACCAGCTATCTCCCGCAAGATTGGAAGCTGCTAGAATTTTGGCATAGTATTACGTAACCAACAATGGCTTGCAAGCCGTAATATTACGAGACCGACAGTGAAAGGGTATGAGGTGCTCCCCAAGAGTTTAGCTTCTAATGACCCTACTTGGCAGATTGTTCCACCCATCTACAACAGAGTCCCCTCGTCGACAACAGTCAAGGTTGAAGACTTTTCAACACTCTTCCTTTCAGATACTAGAAGAAATACCAACACAGCCATCTTCAAGAGGAAACTTGACAAGCTCATACATTCAGTTTCACTGTGGTGGCTGATTCATTATTTTCTGTGAACACACCGGCCATCTCCCATCAAGGAAAGGTGACCCGATCAAAAAGAAACGCTTTCAGAAAGTTTTCTTTTTACATTTAGTAATTTATACAGGAGAAGGGGTACTAGCCCCTTGTTCCCGGTATTTTAATCATGTCTTATGACACATGTCTTAAGGATGAAGGATTCTTCTGTACTTTCCCATGGAGCTAAATAATTATTACTGTATTACTTTTGTAACTGATGGATACCTGAGGCCTGAACAAATTGCGTTAAAAATGTAAAATAATACAGACATACATCAGAGTAGTCATAATTCATTAAGTACGTATAAAAAATTATTTTGCTACACTCTTGTTTTAATTTGAGCATTACCTCCAAATTTTCTATGATCCGTTCCTTCTCATGGATAGTAGACCTTAGATTTGATACATCAGGAATGAGAGCTGGGTTGTGCTTGGGATCCAGTGTCTTGATGACTGACTTGGCTTTACCCAAATATTTCTTGTAGCGTTCCTCCATGGCTCCCATCTCATGCTCCTTCTTTGCCAGACTCTCCTCCAGTGAAGCAATCTTTTCACCTGAAACAACACATATAAGCTACTTAAAGAGGAATGTCAGAGTACTAGTAGTATATTAAGACAGATTACACAGGAATCTTTATTCATTCATTTCACCAGAAATTGATACTTATGCTTGATAAAATAAATTTTTGGTGAAATGTTGCACCAATCCAGACTTCTTTACACTCAGTATACAGCAGGGCCTCGCTTATACAGCAGGTTAGGTTATGGGCTACCACTGTTTAGTTAGTTTAATATCTTTATTATGCACCCCATACACATCCTGTGGGTGGTAGTCAAAAGATTACAGAATTACATAGTAATGGATCCAGGGACTGGACCTCAAAGTTTTGATAGCTGAGCAAGTTACAAAGGTAATGAACTCACAAGTTTCAAAGGTAATGAATCATGTAAGTAAATTTACTTACTTACATTTATACATGGTTACAATCATGAACAAATTATAAAGTAATGAGCAATTCACTAGTCCACACCCGGTCACAAATGTAATGAGTTATTGGTGCAAATATTAATTGTTGAGTCACACACACACACACACAGGTCAGAGGGGCACTCGAAGAACCCAGGGACCAGAGGAGAATGGTTCTGGTAAGGAAAAATGGATGGAAGAGCACTGCAAAAGGATGGAACAAGAGTGGGAGAGAAAACTGGGAGAGCTTTCTGCAAAAATGGAGACAGAGCTTTCTGTGAAATTGGAAAAGAGGTTGGAGGAGAAGAAGAATTGGGAGTCACAAGTCGAAGCTGCAGTAGCCAGGATAAGGGTCCTAGAATATGAGGTAAATAGGCTGAAGCAGGTTACAGGGGTATTGACCAGAAAAGACAGCATCAGGGGGGCCCAACGGGAAGGAAAGAGATATAACTTATGCTAAGGCCCTATCAGCCTACCAAGCAGGGCCAAGGAGCGAAGGGGGTGAGCAGCTGGGTGCAGGTGGAGAGGGGGATAGGTCAAATGCAAGGCAGGATCATGCCACCAAGAGCTACAGGAAAAACTAAGGGAGAAAATGGCCATGTTAAGACAGGAACCAGAGTCACAGAGGGAAAGGCAATGGGAGGAGGAGAGGGCGAAGTCTGTGTTTATTCATGGGTTGCAGGAGAGTGAGGGAAGGACACACACTGAAAGACGGCAGGCAGAAAGAAACGAGATTGAGAACATCCTCACAGAAATAGGTGAAGAGGACATGTCAGAGATTGTAAATTTTCAGAGAATAGGGGGGTACTTGAAGGGGAGAAAACGACCGCTGATTTTCAGGACAGAAACAGTGTGGGACAGGATCCTCCAAGAGAAACCACGGTTGAAGGAATCGGCGGAATACAAGAGGGTGTTTCTAGACCAAGACAGAACAAAAACAGAACGACAGCAGCTGAGGGAGAGGACACAAAGGCAAAAGGAGCTAGGAGGAGAGACAAGGACAGAATCAGCAGAGGACAACCATAGCAGGGCAGAGCAACAAGAGCAAGCACACACAGAACCATCCCCAGAACCCCACAACCAATCATGCTATCCCAACACAAACCACAACCCACACTCACAGCCCCCACCCAACACTCCACTATAGAATCCCACAGTACACTGCCAGGTCCCCCACCCTCACAGACCCCCAAAAAACAGTGTTGGAGAGGAAACTGAAGGTATGGTACACTAACGCTGACGGAATAACAAATAAATGGGAGGAGTGGCATGAAAGAGTCAAAGAGGCATCACCGGACATAATAGCTCTCACAGAAACCAAGCTCACAGGTATGATAACAGATGCCATCTTTCCAACGGGATATCAGATCCTGAGGAAAGACAGAGGGAACAGAGGGGGTGGAGGAGTGGCACTGCTGATCAAAAACCGATGGGATTTTGATGAGCTGGAGAGAGGAGACAAAGGAGAAGCAAGAGATTACATAGTAGAAACGCTTCAGTCTGGAGGTCCCAAGGTGGTAATTGCAGTGATGTATAACCCACCACAGAACAGCAAGAGGCCAAGGCAAGAAAGAGTATGATGAGAGTAATAGAGCTATGGCTGACACACTGGCCGAAGTGGCCAGAAAGGCTCATGCGAGCAGGGCAAAGCTACTGATCATGGGTGACTTCAACCACAAGAAAATCGATTGGAAGAACTTGGAGCCACATGGGGGCCAAGAAACGTGGAGGGCTAAGATGATGGAGGTGGTACTGGAAAACTTCATGTACCAACACGTAAGGGACACTACCAGAGAGAGAGGGGAGGATGAACCAGTGAGACTGGACCTAGTATTCGCCTAGAGTAGTGCAGATATTGAGGACATCACATATGAAAGACCCCTTGGGGCTAGTGATCATGTGGTTTTAACCTTCGAATACACAGTAGAGTTACAAGTGGAGGGGGAAGCAGAAAGGGCCAGACAAATGAAGCCAAACTACAAGAAAGGGGACTATGCAGGTATGAAGAACTTCCTAAATGGGGTTCAGTGGGAGATAGGACTGGCAGGGAAGTCAGTAAACGAGATGATGGAATATGTGACAACAATATGCAAGGAAGCTGAGGAGAGGTTTGTACCCAAGGGTAACATAAATAATGAAAAAGCCAGGATGAGCCCGTGGTTCACCCAAAGGTGCAGGGACGCCAAAACCAAGTGTGCTAGGGAATGGAAGAAGTATAGAAGGCAAAGGACCCAGGAAAAAAGGAAAGCAGTTGTAGAGCCAGAAATGAATATGCACAGGTAAGAAGGGAGGCCCAACGACAGTACGAAAATGACATAGCAGAGAAAGCCAAATCTGACCCGAAGCTGTTGAACAGCCACATCAAGAGGAAAACAACAGTCAAGGACCAGGTGATCAGGCTAAGGAAGGAAGGAGGAGAGATCACAAGAAACGGCCACGAAGTGTGTGAGGAACTACACATGAGATTCAAAGAAGTGTTCACCGAGGAGACAGAAGGGACTCCAGAAAGACAGAGATGGGTTACACCACCAAGTGTTGGACACAAAAAGGAGACAGACATGAAGCACTAAACTACAGACCAGTGTCACTGACATGTATAGTATGCAAAGTCATGGAGAAGATTATCAGAAGAGTGGTGGAACACCTAGAAAGGAATGAGCTTATCAACGACAGCCAACACGGTTTCAGGGATGGGAAATCCTGTGTCACAAACCTACTGGATTTCTATGACAGGGTGACAGCAATAAGACAAGAAAGAGAGGGGTGGGTAGATTGCATTTTATTGGACTGTAAGAAGGCATTTGACACAGTTCCACAAAAGAGATTAGTGCAAAAGCTGGAGAACCAGGCAGGGATAACAGGGAAGGCACTCCAATGGATCAGGGAATACCTGTCAAGAAGACAGCAGCGAGTCATGGTGTCAGAGTGGCGCCTGTGACGAGTGGGGTTCCACAGGGGTCAGTCCTAGGACCGGTGCTGTTTCTCATATTTGTGAACGACATGACAGAAGGAATAGCCTCCGAAGTGTCCCTGTTTGCAGATGATGTGAAGTTGATGAGAAGAATTCAATCGGACGAGGACCAGGCAGAACTACAAAGGGATCTGGAGAACCAGGCAGGGATAACAGGGAAGGCACTCCAATGGATCAGGGAATACCTAGGACCTAGGACCTAGGACCGGTGCTGTTTCTCATATTTGTGAACGACATGACAGAAGGAATAGCCTCCGAAGTGTCCCTGTTTGCAGATGATGTGAAGTTGATGAGAAGAATTCAATCGGACGAGGACCAGGCAGAACTACAAAGGGAGCTGGAGAACCAGGCAGGGATAACAGGGAAGGCACTCCAATGGATCAGGGAATACCTGTCAAGAAGACAGCAGCGAGTCATGGTGTCAGAGTGGCGCCTGTGACGAGTGGGGTTCCACAGGGGTCAGTCCTAGGACCGGTGCTGTTTCTCATATTTGTGAACGACATGACAGAAGGAATAGCCTCCGAAGTGTCCCTGTTTGCAGATGATGTGAAGTTGATGAGAAGAATTCAATCGGACGAGGACCAGGCAGAACTACAAAGGGATCTGGACAGGCTGCAGGCCTGGTCCAGCAATTGACTCCTGGAGTTCAAGCCCACCAAGTGCAAAGTCATGAAGATTGGGGAAGGGCAAACAAGACCGCAGACAGAGTACAGTCTAGGGGGCCAGAGACTACAAACCTCACTCAAGGAAAAAGATCTTGGGGTGAGTATAACACCAGGCACATCTCCTCAGGTGCACATCAACCAAATAACTGCTGCAGCATACGGGCGCCTAGCAAACCTAAGAACAGCATTTCGACATCTTAATAAGGAATCGTTCAGAACCCTGTACACTGTGTACGTTACACCCATATTGGAGTATGCAGCACCAGTTTGGAACCCACACCTAGCCAAGCACAAAGAAACTAGAGAAAGTGCAAAGGTTTGCAACAAGACTAGTCCCGGAGATAAGGGGTATGTCCTACGAGGAGAGGTTCAGGGAAATCGACCTGACGACACTGGAGGACAGGAGAGATAGGGGGGATATGATAACGACATATAAAATACTGAGAGGAATTGACAAGGTGGACAGAGACAGAATGTTCCAGAGATGGGACACAGCAACAAGGGGTCACAGTTGGAAGTTGAAGACTCAGATGAATCACAGGGATGTTAGGAAGTATTTTTTCAGTCACACAGTGGTCAGGAAGTGGAATAGCTTGGGAAGTGATGTGGTGGAGCCAGGATCCATTCATAGCTTCAAGAAAAGGTATGATAAAGCTCATGGCGCAGGGAGAGTGACCCAGTAGCGGCCAGTGAAGAGGCGGGGCCAGGAGCTATGAATCGACCCCTGCAACCACAACTAGGTGAGTACACACACACACGTGGTGGGACAAGGAGCTATGACTCGACCCTTACAACCACAACTAGGTGAGTACACACACACTACTAGAGGCTACTGAATGACCTAGATACCTCAAAGGCAATGGGGCCGGACAACATCTCTCCATGGGTCCTGAGAGAGGAAGCAGAGGTGCTATGGGTACCCCTAACAACAATATTCAACACATCTATCGAAACAGGGAGATTACCTGAGGTATGGAAGACAGCAAATGTAGTCCCAATTTTTAAAAAAAGGAGACAGACATGAAGCACTAAACTACAGACCAGTGTCACTGACATGTAAAGTCATGGAGAAGATTATCAGAAGAGTGGTGGAACACCTAGAAAGGAATGAGCTTATCAACGACGGCCAACACAGTTTCAGGGACGGAAAATCCTGTGTCACAAACCTACTGGAGTTCTACGACAGGGTGACAGCAGTAAGACAAGAGAGGGGTGGGTAGATTGCATTTTCTTGGACTGTAAGAAGGCATTTGACACAGTTCCACACAAGAGATTAGTGCAAAAGCTGGAGGACCAGGCAGCGATAACAGGGAAGGCACTCCAATGGATCAGGGAATACCTGTCAAGAAGACAGCAGCGAGTCATGGTGTAAGAGTGGTGCCTGTGATGAGTGGGGTTCCACAGGGGTCAGTCCTAAGACTGGTGCTGTTTCTCTTATTTGTGAACAACATGACAGAAGGAATAGCCTCTGAAGTGTCCCTGTTTGCAGATGATGTGAAGTTGATGAGAAGAATTCAATCGGACGAGGACCAGGCAGAACTACAAAGGGATCTGGACAGGCTGCAAGCCTGGTCCAGCAATTGACTCCTGGAGTTCAACCCCACCAAGTGCAAAGTCATGAAGATTGGGGAAGGGCAAACAAGACCGCAGACAGAGTACAGTCTAGGGGGCCAGAGACTACAAACCTCACTCAAGGAAAAAGATCTTGGGGTGAGTATAACACCACCAGGCACATCTCCTGAGGCCTTCATCAACCAAATAACTGCTGCAGCATATGGGCGCCTAGCAAACCTAAGAACAGCATTCCGACATCTTAATAAAGAATCGTTCAGGACCATGTACACTGTGTACGTTAGGCCCATACTGGAGTATGCAGCACCAGTTTGGAACCCACACCTAGCCAAGCACGTAAAGAAGCTAGAGAAAGTGCAAAGGTTTGCAACAAGACTAGTCCCGGAGCTAAGGGGTATGTCCTATGAGGAGAGGTTAAGGGAAATCGACCTGATGACACTGGAGGACAGGAGAGATAGGGGGACATGATAACAACATATAAGATACTGAGAGGAATTCACAAGGTGGAAAGAGACAGAATGTTCCAGAGATGGGACACAGCAACAAGGGGACACAGTTGGAAGTTGAAGACTCAGATGAATAACAGGGATGTTAGGAAGTATTTCTTCAGTCACAGAGTGGTCGGGAAGTGGAATAGTTTGGGAAGCGATGTAGTGGAGGCAGGTTCCATACATAGCTTTAAGAAGAGGTATGATAAAGCTCATGGCGCAGGGAGTGTGACCCAGTAGCGGCCAGTGAAGAGGCGGGGCCAGGAGCTATGACTCGACCCCTGAAACCACAACTAGGTGAGTACAACTAGGTGAATACACACACACACACACACACACACACACACACACACAGATACACACACACACACACAGATACACACACACACACACACACACAGATACACACACACACACACAGATACACACACACACGGGGCCAGGAGCTATGACTCGACCCCTGCAACCACAAATAGGTGAGGTGAGTACACACACACATGGTAATGCTTTATTTACAGGGAGCAAAGTCAGGGTATTTTTCCAGAATGGTCTGTAATATACCACTGTGGATAAAATACTTTGTCATATCTTGAACATTTCTGAGTGAGTTGTCTCTGAATTCATTAATTTTATCGCACTCCAGTACATAATGACGCAGGGTGTGACAATAATCCAACTGGCAAAGTTTACATTTTGTTTGGTCTACATCTGGTGGTGGTGATTTAACCTGCCAAAGATACTTATAACCCAGCCGGAGACGGGCGGTAGTGACATCCAAGAGTCTGCTTATTTTGTTGGATGCACCATAGACATGTGGCTCCTCCTGCATGATAGAATGATGATAGATGGACTGACTGGTGTCAATCTCCCCGAGTCTTAAGTCAATAAAATTCAGTTGAAGTTCTTTTCGTATTATTGTTCTCAAACTGCTAACTGACAAGCCAAGATTGTAATCTACCCCTTCTTTGAAATCATAAAACTTAGCCAATTCATCAGTTGTATCATGCATCTGAAGACCAATGTGAGATGGAATCCACAGCATGTGCACTCTGACTCTACTATCCACAATCCTACCATACCAGTGTCTGGCTTCTGACACAAGCATGCCGCAGTTTATATTTAATGAGTTGAGAGCATTTATGGATGACAGAGAATCAGTTACAATTAAAGTGTCAACGTTAGATACAGTCAACCCTTGCTTTTCGTGTTTAATCCATTCGTTTTTATATTATTTTTTATAATTTTTATGTTCTGATAATTACAATTTACAGTAGTTCTTTGTTCTAACACTAATATTAGGTACTGAAATTGTACTCAAATTGTCACAAACACACTGGCAGGTGGACATTACACCTGTTTTGGTCATTTACTATTGTCTAGGAATATATACAAAGTATTTATAGGTCCCAGCAATGTTTTGGATACGTGGGAGCATATAATAATAATAATAATATAATAATAATAATAATAATAATAATAATAGGAATAATAATAGGAATAATGAAAATAATAATAAGAAGAATAAGAAATAATAAGTTCCTTTCAAGCACAATGTAAGACAAGTCAGTCCACTGCTGACAGAGACAAGATAAGAGAAGATAATTGGTGACATATGATGAGCGTACGCAAGGGTGCCGTGATAAGATAAGATAAAGGGTGACATTTGATGAGCATCCCCCTCTGTTTTCACTGTTACACAAACATATCTGTCTGTCTATCTGTCTGTCAAACTCTGTCTATCTGTCTGCCAAGCTCTCTGTCTATCTGTGTCTGTCAAGCTCTCTGTCTATGCTCTTGTGCTACCATCCACAGGATGGATATGGGTGCACAATAAACTAGCTCTCTGTGTCTGTCAAGCTCTGTGTCTGTCTGGCAAGCTCTGTGTCTGTCTGGCAAGCTCTGTGTCTGTCTGTCAAGCTCTCTATCTGTCAAGCTCTCTGTCTATCTGCCTGTCTGTCAAGCTCTCTGTCTGTCCATCTAGCATCTAGCTCTCCCGTCTCAGAGAGATCCACTCCTGAACCAACACGTCTGGTTCCTGAGCAAGTGTAAATACGTATTTGCCAGTCATGTTTACACATATCTACAAGCACTTTGTCTGGATTTTTTGGGTTATCCTAGGAAATTTACACTATGTATAATTGTATTTGTGTACCTGTGAGACAGAGATAGACAGAGTCAGATCGAGATAGACAGAGACAGACAGACAAAGATAGACAGGCATAGGTTATAAGACATTCTGAAAAGATGTTGCACATGGGTTATTATCAAGGTTTTTGATATTTCCTCGACCACTTATGGCCATATCCACCTCAGAACCACTAAACTCGAGGTCAACATCACTTTCCACTTAAAATGGGAGAGTTAATACTACATGACATCAGTGAATCCCATGTGTTTGCCGCTATATTTGCTCAAGCTGGCGCTCAATTGAACTGGTCCTCCCACAAGGTACTAAGTGGTCCCAGATTTTTTTAATACAGCGCACACCAAGGGCTAAGGCGTATTCTATGCTGACCAGGCATCTCAGGCCAATCGTGCCAAATTTGGAGGCAAGAAAAATAAAACGTAAATATACGTTTGGGGCAGTAGCGGTACTAACGTATATATACGTGTGGACCGTTTACGGGTTAAAAGCACGTGATAGGGGCTTCTTGCAGTTCTTGATGAACATGGAGTTCCATGAATCTGGGCCTGGAGCAGAGTGCATGGGCATGTCATTTATTGCCTTTTCGAAGTCATTTGGTATCAGGGTAATGTCAGATAGGCATGCGTCTGCCAAGTTCTGTGGCACTCTCATAAAAAATTCCCTTAGGTCTTCGACTTTCAGTCTGGTTAGCGGCTCGCTAAAAATTGAGTTATACTGGGACTTTAGTAGCTCACTCATTTCCTTGCTGTCATCTGTGTAGGACCCATCCCGTTTAAGTAGGGGCCCAATACTGGATGTTGTTCTCGACTTTGATTTGGCATAAGAAAAGAAATACTTTGGGTTTCTTTCAATTTCATTTATGGCGTTTAGTTTTTCCCGCGTTTCTTGATTCCTGTAAGATTCCTTTAGTTTTAATTCGATGTTTGCTATTTCTCTGACCAGTGTCTCCCTATGTATTTCAGATATATTGGCCTCTTGTAGCTGCTCCATTATTCTTTGCCTTCGCCTGTATAGGGAGCACCTCTCTCTTTCTAGTTCACATCTTCTCCTCCTTTTCCTTAAGGGAATTTGCCTTGAGCAAACCTCAAGTGCCACAGAGTTAATTTGTTCTAGACATAGGTTAGGATCCATGATGCTTAGGCTATCTTCCCAGTTTATATCATTTAGGACTTGGTTTACTTGGTCCCACCTTATGTTTTTGTTATTGAAGTTGAATCTGGAGAAGGCTCACTCGCGGCTGATCACATTTTGTCGATCTGGGGCTCCCCGAATACATGTCTGGACCTCTATTATGTTGTGTTCTGAGTATATTGTTTTTGATATGATGACATTTCGTATCAGATCATCATTGTTGGTGAAGATGAGGTCCAGCGTATTCTCTAATCTTGTAGGCTCTACTATATGCTGGTTTAAGATGAATTTGGTGCAGAGATTTAAAAGTTCATATGTGTGCGAGTTTTCATCTGAGCTGCCTCCTGGTGTTATCTCTGCTACCACATTGTTTGCAATATTCCTCCATTTTTGGTGCCTTAGGTTGAAATCCCCCAGGAGCAAGATGTTGGGGGCTGCAGCTGGAAGATTTTCAAGACAGTGGTCAATTTTCAGAAGCTGTTCTTGGAATTGTTGGGACGTTGCATCCAGAGGCTTGTATACAACCACAATGACCAGGTTTTGATTCTTGATCTTTATTGCTAATACTTCAACTACATCATTTGAGGCATTTAGTAGTTCTGAAATCTAAATAAATGAAATATAGTATGGTTATAACTGAAAACTGCTTTATCAGTGAAACACTGTAAAGGTGAAGCGCCGTAAAGCAGGGCCTGCCTGTATTATCCATTACAACAAGTTATATGAAAAGTTCGATATAGTGTAATTGTAATAGTAGTTACTAAAGGTTAAACTCATTTTTTTTAATTATTAAAATGAAGTATGACTAATAACACCTTAAATGAAACTACAGTACATTATCATTAGGTAATTTTTTTTTTACATATATCCAAATTTATTTCCTAACACAGTAGACCGCCAATTTTCATACCTCCACCCACTGTGTTTCCACCTACTTGAGATTCATTTTTTTTTTTATATCTACGTATTTCCTCCTTTCACTTCAAAGGTTCCCAACTATTGTCGTCGTTCTACCTTTTTTTTTTAATTTCTATCAGTCCAGTTTCTATTGTTGAAGTTATGCATGTACAGTGGAACCCCGACTAACGAATGCTCCATATAACGAACAAATCGTGTAACGAACGCTTTTTTTGCAAAACATTTTTCTCGTGTAGCAAACCGTACCAGACCTGTCCGCCTGCGGTGAGGCAGACAGGACGCCAGTCAAGCGTTGTTTACACTTGAGAGAACATTACCCAGCGTGCTCTTTCAAACATTCACAATACAGTGGACCCCCGGTTAATGAAAAAAAATCATTATAGAAGCCTGCTCAAGTGCCATTACCGAACGAATTTACTTCCTTAAGAAATAATGTCACGTACATTAGTCTATTTCAGACCCCCAAAAATACACTTCCACAAGCACTTACAATATTATACTTACATAATTATACGATTTCCGGGGTGTTCGTTAACCGGGGGTCCACTGTACTTTTGTTGTGTTTATTGCTGGTTCAGTGATTGTCACTGTGAAATAAGTCACCATGGGTCCAAAGAAGCTTCCTAGTGGCACCCCTGTGGTAAAGAGAGTGAGGAAGGAGGTGCCTTCTTCAGTGCTTAAGGAGATATGTACAAAGTGGAATGAGTTGCACACATTTATTGAAAAACACCACCCTGAGCAAGCTGAAATGAGCCATCTGTGCAACAACTTCAGTGACAGAGCCATGTTGCACTTCAGGAAAATATTAGTCGCCAGAAACAGAGGACTGTGGACAGGTATTTCATGAGGCAGGGATCCAGTGACTCTCAAGCTGGTCCTAGTGGCATTAAAAGAAAAAGAAGGGAAGTAACCCCAGATAAGGACTTGTTACCTGAAATCATTTTGGAGGGGGATTTCCCTTCCAACCACTAACACCTTCCCCCTGTCATCCTCCCTATCTTCCAGATGCCTGCAACTCTCTTCAATAAAGTTAAGTAAATGTTATTTATTAATCTGTTTTTATTATTTAGTATTAATAGTAGTATTTATAGTTTTAATAATGTTGTTTTTTGTATGTAGAACTATAATTAAATGTATTTTTTGTGAATATTTTTTGGGTGGAACGGATTAATTGTATATTTACATTATTTCTTATAGGAAATAAGGTTTTGAATTACGAATTTTTCGTGTTAAGAACTAGCTCCTGGAATGGATTAAGTTCATTAGCCCTTTGGGGGTCGGTGCCGTACTAGTACGTTTTACGAGCAGGGGTTGGTGCCGTACTAGTAGGCCCAAATTCTAGCGTCCTCAATTTAAGCAGAAAACGTCTGGTAGGCATACATATGAAAGAATGGGTTTGTGTGGTCAGTGTGCGCAGTATAAAAAAAATCCTGCAGTACACACTGCATAATGAGAGAGAAAAAACTGACCGTTTTTTTCGATTAAAACAGGACTTTGCAGTCGATTTTCGTATGGTATTTATTGATGTATTCTCGTTTTCTTGGTCTCATTTGATAGAATGGAAGATATATTACAGAAATAGAGATGATTTTGATTGGTATGACAATGACAAGTACCTTGAAATTGAGCTCAAAGTAGCGAAAATGTTCGATTTTTGACGATGTTCAAGAGTAAACAAATCACACCATGCCTCCAATACACATCAACTGGCGAGTCTTATATTCATGCACAAGTGCTCTGATATTATTTATACCATTTTTACAATGATGCAGTTGTATACATAACAGTAAATCTTCTATTTTTTGTGAGAATAAAAATTCAAAATGAAAAGTAAAAGTAATGGAACAGGGGCCTGGAGACGTGACTAATGAACAGAGAACATGTTATTTTAGTGCCAGGAATGTCTGCCTTGTTTACTCTGGACCCTATTTTGAAATTGGCATCGTTTGAAATTTGTGTGAAATTGGAAAATTGCCATTTTCTGACCACTATTTTGGGTAGATGAAATTGGTAAATAGGCGGTTTCTTGTACTCAATCGATAGAAGAAATGGAGTTATAGCGAAATAGCTATAATTTTTGGAGACTGATACATTTGGAATTTGTCGAAAATAGGGCTCAAATTGGGCAAAATCGCTGATGCGTAAGTATTATGGCTACCGCTAACTTCGCGAAAGCATAATTCCGTTAGTTTTCGATCAAATTTCATAATTTTAGTGGCGTTATGATCGGAAAAAGATTCTCTATCATTTCATAAGAAAAAATTAATTTTTTTTTTTCCAAAAAATTTTCGATCCCAGGAACACTTTCCTGAGAAGGCCTGTTGACCCACAAAGGGTTAGTCGAGGGACCACTGTATACTGAGTTGACATTTGTTTGGTTGAAATTACATAGAAAGGAGGAACACTGCAGCAGGCCTGTTGGCCCATACTAGGCAGGTCCTTCACAATCCACTCCACTAACAGGATATTTGCCCAACCCAATTTTCAATGCTACCCTAGCAATAAGCTTTGATAATTCTATTTACCCATGTGCAATTCCCACTCAAATCCAATCCCTCTCACTCATGTGTTTATCCAACCTAAATTTGAAACTACCCAAGGTTTTAGCCTCAATAACCCTACTAGGCAGACTGTTCCATTCATCAACTACCCTATTTCCAAACCAATACTTTCCTATATCCTTTCTAAATCTAAACTTGTCTAATTTGAATCCATTACTGCGGGTTCTCTCTTGGAGAGATATCCTTAAGACCTTATTTATATCCCCTTTGTTAATACCCATCTTCCACTTATACACTTCGATCATGTCTCCCCTCATTCTTCGTCTTACAAGTGAATGCAGTTTAAGGGACTTCAATCTTTCTTCATACGGAAGATTTCTAATGCTATGAATTAACTTTGTCATTCGTCGCTGAATGTTTTCTAGTGAATTTATATCCATTCCGTAAAATGGAGACCAGAACTTAGCCACGTAATCTAGGTGAGGCCTTACTAATGATGTATAAAGCTGTAGTATAACCTCTGGACTTCTGTTGCTTACACTTCTTGATATAAATCCCAGTATGCTTATACATTGCTCTCTTGGTTTAAGGTTGCTGCTTACCATAACCCCCAAGTCCTTTTCACAATCTGTATGGCTAAGTTCTACATTATTTAACTTATAAGTACAGTGGTACCTCGAGTTACGATGGTCCCCAAAATCGCCCTTTTATGTAAGTTTATTTTTTTAAATGCTTTTGTAAGTATATTTTTGGGGGTGTAAAAGGACTAGTCTATTTTACATTATTCCTTATGGGGATAAATTCGTTTGGTAATGGCACTTGAACAGCATTCTCGAACGAAAAAATATCGTAACTCGAGGTACCACTGTACTAGGGTTATGGACACTCCCTAGCTTCAGAACCTTGCATTTATCTACATTGAACTGCATCTGCCACTTTTCTGACCACGAATTAAGTTTGTCTAAATCCTCCTGAAGTTCTATGACATCTACGTTTGAATCAATTACCCTACCTATCTTTGTGTCGTCGGCGAATTTGCTCATATCACTAGTAATTCCCTCTTCAAGGTCATTGATATATATTATAAACAACAACGGGACTAAGACTGATCCCTGTGGAATGCCACTTGTTACAGATCCCCATTCAGATTTAACCCCATTTATGCACACACTCTGCTTCCTGTTCGTGAGCCATGACAACACTTTTTCCCCAATGCCATGAGCTGCCACTTTCTTTAACAGTCTCTGATGTGGTACTCTATCAAAAGCCTTACTAAAATCTAAATAAACAATATCGAATTCTTTCTCATGATCAACAGCTTCAAAAACTTTACTGAAAAAGGTTAATAAATTAGGTAGACAGGAACGGCCCCTCGTGAATCCGTGCTGAGTATCAGTAATCAAATTATGCTTATCAAGATGGCTTCTTATGATATCAGCTATAACTGACTAGTAATTTACCTACAACTGAGGTTAGGCTTACTGGGCAGTAATTTGACAGTAACGACTTGTCCCCTGCTTTAAAAATAGGAAATACACTGGCCATCTTCCACATATCAGACACTACACCTGTTTGAAGAGATATATTAAAAATATTAGTCAATGGTTCACAAAGTTTCATTTTGCACTCTTTAAAAACCCTTGAAAAATTTAATCAGGGCCCGGGGATTTATTTTGCTTCAATCGGTCTATCTGTTTGATAACCATTTCGCTAGTGACTGATATTACATAAGTTATCTTCATCTGCCCCACCAAACAACGCAACCATTAGGACATTGTTAGTGTCTTCCTGAGTGAAAAACAGGAGAAAATAATTATTAAAAATAGAGCACATTTCATTCTCCTTGTCAGTAAGATGCCCAGTTATTTTTAAGGGGACCTATCTTATCTCTAACTTTTGTTCTATAAACCTGGAAAAAACGTTTTGGGTTAGTTTTTGAATCCCTACCAACTTTAATTTCGTAGTCCCGTCTAGCTTTTCTGATCCCCTTTTTAACATCCCTCTTAATGACAGTACAGTAGGGCCCCCGCTTTTCGGTGTTTCACCTTACGGCATTCTGTTAATATTGTGAGTTCAAATTATGACCAAAACTTTCTATACGGCGAGTGGTCTTTCAAATATGGCGCGTGCCACCCGGTTTGTTTACATTCTCCGTGAGCACATTTCTCTATTATGTAATAATAATCACTCTTGGGCACATTAAATGTCCTATTTTAAGTCAATATAGACATTTTCATTAATCCATCTATGATATTTTCTTCAAAATTATATAAGAACCGTTATATGCTGTTAATATGCTATAGAGGTGTGGTTGCCGACCGGAGGGAAAACTTTACATAATACTAATAATAATCACTCTTGGGCACATTAAATGTCTTATTTTACGTTAATATAGACATTTTCATTAACCCTTTCAGGGTCCAAGGGGGGTCTCCGAAACTCGTTCTCAGGGTCCAAGAATTTAAAAAAAAAAAAAAATTTTCTTATGAAATAATAGAGAATCTTTTTCTGATCATAACGCCACAAAAATTATGAAATTTGATAAAAAAAACTAACGGAATTATGCTTTCGCGAAGTTATCGGTATGGATGACATTTATGCATCGGCGATTTCGCCCAATTTGAGCCCTATTTTCGGCAAATTCTAATGTTTCAGTCTACTATAATTATAGCTATTTCGCTAGAACTCCATTTCTTCTATCGATTGAGTACAAGAAACCGCCTATTTACCAATTACAACTACCCAAAATAGTGGTCAGAAAATGGCAATTTGGCCAATTTTACACAAATTTCAAACGATGCCAATTTCAAAATAGGGTCTAGAATAAACAAGGCAGACATTCCTGGCACTAAAATAACATCTTCTCTGTTCATTAGTCACGTTTCCAGGCCCCTCTTACATTACTTTTGCTTTTCATTTTGAATTTTTATTCTCACAAAAAAATAGAAGATTTACTGTTATGTATACAACTGCATCATTGTAAAAATGGTATAAACAATATCAGAGCACTTGTGCATGAATATTAGACTCGCCAGTTGATGTGTATTGGATGCATGGTGTGATTTGTTTACTCTTGAACATCGTCAAAAATCGAACATTTTTGCTACTTTGAGCTCAATTTCAAGGTACAGTGGTACCTCGACTTACGATATTTTTTCATTCCAGAATGCTGTTCAAGTGCCATTACCAAACGAATTTATCTCCTTAAGAAATGTTGTAAAATAGACTAGTCCTTTTAGACCCCCAAAATTACACTTACAAAAGCATTTAAAAAAATAAACTTACATAAAAGGGTGAGTTTGGGGACCATCGTAAGTCGAGGTACCACTGTACTTGTCATTGTCAAACTAATCAAAATCATCTCTATTTCTGTAACATATCTTCCATTCTATCAAATGAGACCAAGAAAACGAGAATACATCAATAAATACCATACGAAAATAGACTGCAAAGTCACTGTTTTAAACCAAAAATACGGTCAGAGTTTTTTTTCCTCATTATGCACTGTGTGGTGCAGGATTTTTTTTATACTGTGCACACTGACTGCACAGACCCATTCTATCACAGCAAGGCCTAACAGCCTGTTTCTGCTTGATTTGAGGGCGCTAGAATTTAGGCGTACTAGTACGTCAATAACACCAGGGCGCAAGCCATACTAGTATGTCAATAACCCTGAAAGGGTTAATCCATCTATGATATTTTCTTCAAAATTATAAAAGAAGCACGTTACAAAGCATATAAACATGCTGTTTATATGCTATGGAGGTGTGGTTGCCGGGCAGAAGGAAAACATTACGTAATACTAATAATAATCACTCTTGGGCACATTCCATTACCATATTATTACCATCGACATGTTATGTCGATGGTAATAATATGGCTCTGGGCCACATGTAGGTAGGTGTAGGTATGTAGACCAGGCAAACTACATACCTACATTATTATTATAACTGATAATTATACTTATGTGTACCTGTACCTAAGTAAACTTACACACATTAATACAGTCTCTCCTCACTTAACGACGGAGATAGGGGCCTAAGACCCCGTAGGTAAATGATTTCATCGCTAATCGAGGAATCACCCCTTACTGACATTTCAAAAGTGTCACCACCCAAAATTAAAACATTCAGTTTTATGTTTGCTGGGAAATTCCTTTCAATCTGTGTATTATTAACGGTAATACAACATGAAATAGGTCAATGACTTACTTCTGATATATTCCAGGAAATGCCTGCATAGCTGATTACTGGGGAATTTTTTTTTTTTTTTTAAATTGCACTTTTTTCAGTCTTTGCATAGGGTAAGAGTGATCTTCTATAGTTACCCTTCAGGCGCGTAACATTTTCTCGGTCACTTTTTTTTTTTCATGCTTCTCCGCCCTCCACCCTTCAAAACATCTCTATATAATGTCAGTTTTTATCATGTTTCTACGTTATTTATGTTATACCTAATATTATTCTGGAATAAATATGATAGGTAGGTAATATTTATTGATAGTAATAGTATAATTATACAATATTTTATAGTGGGGTGAAGAGTCATGAGGTACTGAGACACTGCTGCTTCTCCCTCAGCTGTAGCTCTGCCCACTTTGTAATGATGCCAAATGCTGAATTAAATAGGTATACATATTAGAAAAAAAATAAAAATGAAACTCCAACTTGATAACTTTATTTTAATTTGCATAACTCTTATAGTATATGTATTAACCCTTTGGGGGCCGACAGGCCTTCTCGGAAACTCGTTCACAGGGTCGAAAATTTTTTGGAAAAGTAAAAAAAAAAAAAAAATCTTATGAAATGATAGAGAATCTTTTTCCGATCATAACTACACCAAAAGTTTGAAATTTGAATGAAAACTTATGGAATTATGCTCTCGCGAAGTTATCGGTCTCGAAGATGTTTACGCATCGGCGATTTCACACTTTGAGCCCTATTTTTGGCCAATTCCAATGTTCCAGTCCACTAAAATCATAGCTATTTCGCTAGAACTCCATTTCTTCTATCGATTGAGTACAAGAAACCGCCTATTTACTAATTTCAACTACCCAAAATAGTGGTCAGAAAATGGCAATTTGGCCAATTTCACACAAATTTCAAACGATGCCAATTTCAAAATAGGGTCCATAATAAACACGGAAGACATTCCTGGCACTAAAATAACATCTTCTCTGTTCATTAGTCACGTCTCCAGGCCCCTCTTACATTACTTTTGCTTTCCATTTTTAATTTTTATTCTCACAAAAAATAGAAGATTTACTGTTATGTATACAACTGCATCACTGTAAAAATGGTATAAATAATATCAGCGCACTTGTGCAAGAATATTAGACTCTTCAGTTGATGTGTATTGGACGCATGGTGTGATTTGTTTACTCCTGAACATCGGCCAAAAGTTTCGCTACTTTGCGCTCAGTTTCAAGGTACTTGTCATTGTGAAACCAGTCAAAATTATCTCTATTTCTGTAATATATCATCTATTCTATAAAATGAGACTAAGAAAACGAGAATACAAGCATAAATACCATACGAAAATAGACTGTAAAATCGCTGTTTTAAACCAAAAACACGGTCAGAGGTTTTTTTTCCTCATTATGCACTGTGTGGTGCAGGAATTTTTTTATTCTGCGCAGACTGACCGCACAGACCCATTCTATCACATCTAGGCCTAACAGCCTGTTTCTGCTTGATTTGAGGGCGCTAGAATTTAGGCATACTAGTACGTCAATAACCACAGTGCGTAAAACATACTTCTACGACCATAACCCCGAAAGGGTTAATAACATAGAAACATGATATAAACTCTAGAATGAATAAAACATGTCATTACGAATCTGGAAGGACTGGTGGAGTGTGTGTTGGTGTTATTGTTGGGTATAAGGAATGGTGGAGTGTGTTGGTGTTGTTGTTGGGTATAAGAAGGAGATGGTGGCAGACGACGGCGCTCTTCTCAGTGTCCCTATAATCTCAAACAACATTGTAGAAGTTAAGTTTTGTGTCGTCATTTTCTATCGATTAATCGCTTAACTTAAGTAAGTTTATTCAGGTATACACAAATCCAGTTATACATAGATTATCATACATAGCAGCATATGTGTAGAAAACCTAGGATAACCCAAAAAAGTCAAGACAGAGTGACTTATTTCCATTGCTACACTTTATCACTGGCTGGTGCTATAGCCTTTATCGACTTGTGAAGCTTCTTTGGACCCATGGTGACTTATTTCACAGTGACAATCACTTAACAAACAAACACAACAAAAGTATTGTGAATGTTTGAAAGAGCACGCTGGGTAATGTTCTCTCAAGTGTAAACAACGCTTGGCGTCCTGTCCGCCTCACCACGCAAGCGCGGGGCAGGCAGACAGGTCTGGTATGGTTCGCTACACGAGTAAATGTTCGCTACACGAGAATAATATTTTGCGAAAAAAGCATTCGTTACACGATTTGTTCGCTATATGGAGCATTCGTTAGGCGGGGTTCCACTGAATGTTGATGGTGATGATAAAATAATAATAATTAATAAAGATTAAGATTTATTTCTTGTAATAACAATCATACATTTATTAAATAATAGTACCAACCACTCCAAAACTATATCTCCACCTGCTTTTAACATTTCTATCTTTATCCCATCAATTCCAGCTGCCTTACCCCCTTTCATTCTACCCACTGCCTCACGAACTTTCCCCACACTCACAACTGGCTCTTCCACACTCCTACAAGATGTTATTCCTCCTTGCCCTATACACGAAATCACCGCTTCCCTGTCTTCATCAACATTTTGAAGAGTTGTTAAATGTTGAGGAAGACAGGGAAGCTGTGATTTCGTGTATAGAGCAAGGAGGAATAACATCTTGTAGGAGTGTGGAAGAGCCAGTTGTGAGTGTGGGGAAGTTCGGAGGCATGGGTAGAATGAAAGGGTAAGGCAGCTGGGTTTGAGGATTAAGATAGAAATGTTAAAAGCAGGTGGGATATAGTTTTGGAGTGGTTGGTGCTATTATTTAATAAATGTATGGAAGAGGGTAAGGTACCTAGGGATTGGCAGAGAGCATGTATTGTTCCTTTGTATAAAGGCAAAGGGGACAAAAGAGAGTGCAAAAAATATAGGGAAATAAGTTTGTTGAGTGTACCTGGTAAAGTGTATGGTAGAGTTATTATTGAAAGAATTAAGAGTAAGACAGAAAGCAGGATAGCAGATAAACAAGGGGCTTTAGGAAAGGTAGGGGTGTGTAGACCAAGTGTTTACAGTGAAACATATAGGAGAACAGTATTTGGATAAGGGTAAAGATGTTTTGTGGCATTTATAGATTTGGAAAAGGCGTATGATAGGGTGGATAGGGGGGCAATGTGGCAGATGTTGCAGGTGTATGGAATAGGAGGTAGTTTACTGAAAGCAGTGAAGAGTTTTTATGAGGATAGTGAGGCTCAGGTTAGAGTGTGTAGGAGGGAGGGGGACTATTTCCCAGTAAAAGTGGGCCTTAGACAAGGATGTTTGATATCACCGTGGTTGTTCAATATATTTATAGATGGGGTTGTAAGAGAAGTGAATGCGAGGGTCTTGGCAAGAGGTGTGGGGTTAAAAGATAAAGAATCAAATACAAAGTGGGAGTTGTCACAGTTGCTTTTTGCTGATGACACTGTGCTTTTGGGAGATTCTGAAGAGAAGTTGCAGAGGTTGGTGGATGAATTTGGTAGGGTGTGTAAAAGAAGAAAATTGAAAGTGAATATAGGAAAGAGTAAGGTGATGAGGATAACAAAAAGATTAGGTGATGAAAGATTGGATATCAGATTGGAGGGAGAGAGTATGGAGGAGGTGAATGTATTCAGATATTTGGGAGTGGACATGTCAGCAGATGGGTCTATGAAGGATGAGGTGAATCATAGAATTGATGAGGGGAAAAGGGTGAGTGGAGCACTTCGGAGTCTGTGGAAACAAAGAACTTTGTCCACGGAAGTAAAGAGGGGAATGTATGAGAGTATAGTTATACCAACACTCTTTTATGGGTGTGAAGCATGGGTGATGAATGTTGCAACGAGGAGAAGGCTGGAGGCAGTGGAGATGTCATGTCTGAGGTCAATGTGTGGTGTGAATATAATGCAGAGAATTTGGACTTTGGAAATTAGGAGGAGGTGCAGGATTACCAAAACTATTATCCAGAGAGCTGAGGAGGGGTTGTTGAGGTGGTTCGGACATGTAGAGAGAATGGAACGAGACAGAATGACTTCGAGTGTATAAATCTGTAGTGGAGGGAAGGCGGGGTAGGGGTCGGCCTAGGAAAGGTTGGAGGGAGGGGGTAAAGGAGGATTTGTGTGCGAGGGGCTTGGACTTCCAGCAAGCATGTGTGAGCGTATTTGATAGGAGTGAATGGAGACAAATGGTTTTTAATACTTGACGTGCTGTTGGAGTGTGAGCAAAGTAACATTTATGAAGGGATTCAGGGAAACCGGCAGGCCAGACTTGAGTCCTGGAGATGGGAAGTACAGTGTCTGCACTCTGAAGGAGAGGTGTTAATGTTGCAGTTTTATAACTGTAGTGTAAAGCACCCCTCTAGCAAGACAGTGATGGAGTGAATGATAAAAGTTTTTCTTTTTTCGGGCCACCCTGCCTTGGTGGAAATCGGCCGATGTGTTAATAAATAAAAAAATAACAATCACTCTGGAGTGCTTTAAATGTCAGCTACAAAACCTATACAAGTACTGCTCCAATTCTATCTTGTACTATGGGGTACACAATCAAGTTAAAATTTGTACAAATATGTGGTCTTGGAGACTTTAAAAGCTAGTGTACTGAGTGGCTGTAAGAAGGAGATTGAGATGCGTGACCCAAGTTCTCATACGGCATACAATTTTTTTTTTTAACTTGTCAGAGCCCATCTTAACTCTGAGTCGTCGGTAAACGACTACGTCGTTAAGTGAGGAGAGACTGTATAGACATTTTACTTAATCCATCTAAATACACCCCACAGTAGAATAAATTAACATAAATATGAGATGTGGTAGCCAGGCGACTTGTAGGACTTGTAGTAGCCAGGCTACTTGTAGCCCAACATCAGAGAAAATGCCTTCACTCAGGGCGTCATTTCTTCTAAAAATGGTGTTACATGAGAATGGGAGTGTTTCTCTTTATTTATTCTGCTGTATCAACGTGGATACAACTTGTACACAATGTAAAGTGATGAAAACCAGATGTGTTCGCCTGGTTTGTTTACGTGTGGTTGGTGTGGGGTGGGGTGGGGAGGGTTGCCCTTGCTGGCAAACCTAACTTCCTACAAATAAAACTCACCTCTCACCCTACATTAACACTACAAATATTTTAAGGTAATTAATGAATGGACTTTATATGTATTTTATCACTCTGGGGAGCTTTAATTAAATGTCGGAGTATATTACTTGTAATAATAATTTGTAATAATAATAATAATAATAATAATAATAATTTGTCAGAGCATCATTCCTTCTAAAAGTTACATGAGAATAGAAGTGTTGGTCTTTATTTATTCTATTGTACCACTGTGGAGACAACTTGTACACAATAAGGTGTTTATATGAACGTATATCAACCATAACTATACACACACAACCCACACATATAAAAGAGAGGAGCTTACGACGACGTTTCGGCCCGACTTGGACCATTTACAAAGTCACACTAACACACAGAGACGGGGGAAGTGGTATTTATAGGCAGGCAGACAGGGGAGGGTACCAGAGAGTGGGGAAATAATGGAGTAAGTAGTGGAAGTGGTAGTAGTAGTAATAGTAGTAGTGGAGACAGTCAGGTACTAGAGGAGCACTGCAATGAGGCTAGCGGCCCGCAAGGGTGGGACGAAAACACAGAGGGAGGAAAGGCGAAAAAAAGGACAAATACCAGGCAAAAGAAAAGAAAGAAAGGAAAACCCATAGGAGAAAAAGAAGAAATGGGAAGAGATGAAAGGGGAAGGAATCAGGTTAAGTCACGGGTGTTCTGAAGTTTAGAGCATTTAACAATGTAATGAGAGAGAAAAGCATCAACAGAGACAAAGCCAGGGCTAAGATTCATACTAGACGGTTTGTTTACATAAGTACTCTGCAGCTCTATCTTACTCTCTCGTTTATTCATTTTTATCTCGCTTACTCACTTCTCACCCTACATTAAGACTACAAATATTTTAAGGTAAGTAATGAGTGTACTGTATATGCATTGTATCACTCTAGGGCACTTTAAGCATCGTAGTATAGTATGTGTGGGTGGGGTGGCCAGGAGGGCTACCACACCTAACTTCTTACAGTAAATACTACTCACCTTTTGCCCTACATTACGACTACAAATATTTTGAGGTAAATAATGAGTGTACTGTGTGTGTATTTTACTTTTTAATGCCTAGTTCTATTGCTGTGTTATGTAAATGATATGCCCATCAGTGTCAAGTGCAAACTCCTACTATATGCGGTTGACAGTGCTCTGTTAGTATCAGGTAAAGACCCACAAGATATAGCTAATTTATTAACACTGGAACTGGAGTCCTGCAGCAAATGGTTAGTAGACAACAAGTTATCATTACACCTCGGGAAAACAGAAGCCATATAACAGAGACTGTATAAACACAATGTCCAATACCAAACCCCTACGTATAGTGTAGTGTATGTTTTGCCCATCTACCTCATTTAAGTATTTGTCTATCCTCTGATGAATATTTTTGACAAATAGTTTTACTTTTATTTTTAAATACATACCATTTTTACTTGTGCCCATTTTTCAACCCACATACCTATATATTTTTATCAGCTTACTTGCTTAGAATTTATAAGTTCTATTAATCACCTTATTTGCTAAAAATTGTACTTATCTTTTAATATTTTTAATACTAATAAATTTTATTTTTGTACACTTTTATACACTTTAGCACTTATCTCTCTTTTAATAATTAACTTTGATTTTCATTATATTGCCTTTAATAAATTCTATAATCACAACTAGTGCAATACTGAATCTTAATATTTGTTCCATTATAAATTAATACTAATCATAGTAACTTTCCAACCAGTTCTATTAGCTAGTTAAATAATTAATCAATTACACTGTAAAGATATATCCTAAACCTCTGTGACTTCTATTCAAAAGTCTGTTATTCCAATTAGCTAGAAAAATCAATTGATCAGATATCATATCTTTAAGTCTAGCATTATTCATTGTTCTTAATCTTTTTAGAATCACACTCATATATAAACTTTTGTTTAATTAATTAACTTACTCAGGTGCTAACTCAGGTGCTATAGTTTTAGATTCTTATTAGCTGTAAATTGACTACCTTAGCTCATTCTTTTCATTTTTGTAAACATATTCAACGTACTAACTCACGTGCCAAGAAATCCTTTTTCATTGTCCTATTCTTAGGTCTACTTGTGTTGTTCTAATTTTAAGTTTAATTATAGAATCACACTAAATCTTAGGATTCCAAACATTGATCCTGAAATCAACCTTCTATTAAATGACTTACATGAACCTAACAACAATTGTCATTACTACACAGCAGAACAGGCTAAAACACTACTCAAATCCAACAATAACATAACTATCTTTAATTACAATGTCAGATCTTTAAGCAAACATTTTGATGACCTCACTGCATTATTAAACTCACTTCAGGCCAGTATGTCCATCATTGCTCTCACTGAAACATAGTTAAAGCCTCATACTATAGATATCTATGCCATTCCTGGTTACACAGCCATACACAATTGTCGGCCAGACCAACAAGGAGGTGGCACAGCTATGTTCTACTCAGACCAGCTTGAATGTATTAACAATACTTGCACAAGAGATGAACATGGAGAATATATAATAGCTAAATTTAAATCCAAATATCTACAAAAACCTCTCACAGGTATAAACATCTATAGATTACCACAGTCAAACATTCAGCAATTTAGTGAAAAATTAGGAAGTATGATTACTGATGCACACATGAACAAAGACCACTTAATCCTCACAGGCGACTTCAATATAAACCTCCTACAAGATCAGGACCCACTAGTAACTGAATTCACAAACACTAT
>WNWK01017418.1:0-42490 GCA_009830355.1 Cherax destructor | reverse complement strand
ATATGCTGAATATTGAAGACAGAGTAAAACAACTTAAATTAAATCAAGTTTATAAAATTGCTCACAAACAGTGTCCAGAATATCTTGCTGCCAATTTTGTCAAGGCTGGGAACCAAAGCAATCATAGTACTAGGGGGAGCGAGCACAACTTTGTAGTTCCCACAGTCAGTGGCCAGGCTTCAAACACCTTTTATTGTACAGCAATAAAGGAATGGAACAGACTGCCTGCACATGTCAAAGCCAGTCACAGCATGAGCCAGTTCAAGAAGAGAACCAAAAGGTACCTAATGAATGTAGCGACAGAAAGGGAGGAGAATGATTTTTAATTTTTTTAGCTAACACACATGTATATGTAAATAACTCTTTTTACCTTATTCCTAGTATATCCTTTATAATATAATGACATATATATCCTACAATGTAAAAATTATGGTATAAAAAGGACCCCAATGGAAATAAGTCACTCTGTCTGACTTTTTTGGGTTATCCTAGGTTCTCTACACATATGCTGCTATGTATGATAATGTATGTAAATGTATTTGTGTATACCTGAATAAACGTACTTACTTACTTACTTATGTGCCCCGTGCGGGTGGGGACTGTGGCTAGGCCTGGGGACAGTTGGTCCCACCGATGAGGGGGTACTTGTGCCTCCTCCCATGGGAGACATAGGTCTCAGATACTCCCACGACAGGGAGCCGGAGCCGGGTCGCCATCTGGTAAAGACCCGGGACAGGACAATTCAGGGCGAATCAACACCTCCTCCTTATAAAACGAGTGTTTTAGTGTAGTTAGCCTCTCCAAAATTTCGTTTTCTCTTATTGACAGGCCAAAAAACACGTTATGGGAAGAAGGGGAATCAATTTTATACTCATATTGCTGATAGAGACTCTCCATATTAGAGCTCATTGTATTCATGCTGGAGCATATAACACGTTTATATGTTATTTATAGTGTTTATTATTTCATATTAGATCAATTGGGATAGATAAATAAGCCGTAAATTTGAAATTAGCATATTTACAGTGAAGTCTGCATATTCCAAACAGTTATTTTTGGACTGAAAAGTTCTTATATTTGATCATTGTTCGATCACTATGCCCAGCCCTTCTAGGGCAGGGTAGGTGCCAAGGCTGGAGCTTGCTACCATCTGCGGCTCGCAAACCAGCCCTTCCCGTCAGCCTCCTTGGGGCGGGGAAGGTGGCAGACCAGAGGGGCCAAGCAACTATCTACCTACCTGCCTCGTGCTTGTGAGCTAATATGGCTAGGCCTGGGACCAGTTGGTCCCACTGCTGAGGGGTACCCCCTCCCATGGGAGACTTAGGTCTCAGATACTCCCACGACAGGGAGCCGGAGCCGGGTCGCCATCTGGTAAAGACCCGGGCCGGGAGAATTCCCGGTGAATCAACACCTCCTCCTCCTTGATCATTGTGTTATCTTCAGAAGTGATCACAAGATGGACCAGTAGGCCTGCTGTAGTGCTCCTTCTTTATTATGTTCTTATAAGTAGTGACACACAGAACTTCTTAGTGTAAATACACTGAGACAAGTTTCGCAGAATATATACTTATACATATGTATGTGTATACATAATTAGCCATACAATGTAAACATATATACATAATTCTTAGCATATATACTTTGAATTTTCTAGCTGAAATATTTTGTGATATAATATAACTGTCACTAACACTGTCAACGTCTGTCACCAACACAAGCTAAGTTTAGACGTGAACATGCTGCTCACACCATACAAAGAGCCTGACAACACTACAAGATAAAGATGTTGAAGAAGGCTCAGAGGAAGAACCGAAAGCAGAGGCCAAGAGACTCCAAGGATACCAGTGTTTAACAAGGTTAGGTTAAGGTTCCTACCTTTATTTACAAGCTAACACCTGCTTCCTACATCAACTCATTTTTTTTTTTTTTTTGGTAAAGAAAAATTCAAACATGGAAAAGGATGAAGTTTGAGCCATCTTTATGCCAGCTGTGGGTCATCTGTTGTCCAGCAATTTCATTTGATCAGTTTACTATTTTGTTGATGTCATTATGCTTTGCGAACATTTTCAAGACTCGAGTCATCGTAGGAATAAATGATCTCAGATGAAGTGATGTTCTGGAGAAGGTTACAGCACCTGGTGTTGCTGCTGTTACTACAGCACTTAGTGTTGATGCTGTTACTACAGCACCTAGTGTTGCTGCTGTTACAATGATGTAATAATCTGGCAGAAGCTAGTCACAGTGATGTAATAGGCTGGCATAAGCTAGTCACAGTGAGGTAATATAAACATGTCTTAATACATCTTAAATTATTACTAATCCTATAGTTAACGGTAATTTCACAATATTTAAGTGATAACTCTAATGGTTCAAGGTACTACAAGGCAATAACTTTCCTAACCTATTATTTCAACTCTGCTATTTCTCAAGAATACATCTTTATATCAATACATGTATTTTTTTAAGATATTTATACTCATTATGTAGTTGTGTTTAGGCCATCATCCCTACCACATCCCTTCTGCGTGGTTGTTGAACTCGTCGTTTCTCACATGCTGCAGCCATATGTTCATACAATCCACAAATTCTGCAGGTTTGCCGTTGTCCAGCATGTCACATACACCTGTGTTATAAAATCGGGCAGGACGACATATGATGGAATGGGCTTCCGGATCGTCATTTTCAAGGTGTAGGATCCCTCTAAAAGTCCCACATAGGGACCCTCAGTCCACCTGCCCACTGATGTTGCATGTATAATTCCGTAATCTTTGAAAACATGCCTTACATCGAAATCTCCAGCTTCAAATGGCACATTATGAATTTTAACCCAAGAGTAATACTCAGACATGTCTTTTAATTTCACCTCCAAACTTGAATTTACCAGTACTGGGATGTCCTGGTATTTCTCAACAACACGGTCGTATGCCTCCGGTGTTGCCATCTTCACAAATATACGTGTAGAGTCATTTAACGCTATCCCGTAAATCTCCTGGTTGTCCAGGCCATATGTATCTCTCAGGATAGCCAGCAGTATCACAGCAGCATTCGTGGGGTAAATGGCACCACGTATAAACTCTACACACACAGTGTTTACTCTCCTCCTCAGTCCAGTCGCCATTTTGCAGAAAATGGCGTATTTCACCTAGTTGCCACCAGGAGGCAGAACCAGCACGTCCATCCCATACGAGGGCTGGGAAGCGAATGACCTGCCACCATGCATGGTGGTAGTATCTTAGTAGAGATGCTGGAAGGCGAAGTCTGTGATTGGTTTGTGGTAGTAGCAGTTGAATGCTTCTCATTGGTGGGAGGTGGCTGTGTCTCGACGGGCAGGGAGGCAGCTGATTGGTTCTTGACATTGGAGGTGACGCGAGGTGGCGGTGGACTCTCATTGGTGTAGACTGGTGTAGAGGAAGTGTCATCTTCAAGCAGCAATTCTTGCAAGTCATCTGGTGCAGCGAAGCTGACGACTTTTGGAATTATCTTTAAAATCTCAGTTGAAGGAGGACTTGGTGGGAAGTTGAATGCTGGCATATTGTTGAGGGCAAGAAGTTCGTTTACGGATGTGTTGAAGGATCCTCGTTGAGCTGCATTGTTCATGTGAGCAAACATCATGCAGTAGTAGATTTTCGTGGAGATGTCCTCAGGTAGAGGAGAGGTAGATGGTGGTGGTGGTTTGGCTATTGCAGCATAAGTTGGAGAGTTGCATGGTGCTTTCTTAAGGTCTCAATACCAGGTGCTGTAGTAACAACAGCTTTAACACCAGGTGCTGTAGTAACAACAGCTTTAACACCAGGTGCTGTAGTAACAACAGCAACAACACCACTATGATCTAGTGCAGTTAGCCTCACAAACACTGTTTTTTCTTATAATAAGAGCATGGGAAGATACTATAGTCAGATTGGGATTGTAAAAGGCGGATTCTGCCGCCGCTTTTGCCAGCGCCTTCACTCGCCATATTATTGCCTATTTTATTCATTCTAGAGTATATATCATGTTTCTATGTTATTAATATTGTTTATTATGTTATATTAGATGAATTATGACAGATAAATAAGCCGTAGAATTGATATTTTGTCCTGCCTCCTGAGAGCAGGAATTCCGCTGGAACGGATTAATGGCATTTCAATTAATTTAAATTAGGAAAACTGACTCAGCATACGAGCAAGGTCACGGAACGTATTAAACTTGTATATGCTTCCATCACCTGTTCTTGTAGTAGTAAGTAAAGTAGTAGTTGTAGTAGTAGTAGAGGTGAAAGGAGGTAAAGTTGCAGCAGCAGAAAGACACAATTGGACTAGAGCAGAAAGCACAATAAGAATCACATAGGATAGTTAAGACATAAGGAATTAGTTGTGATCAATACTTGTTGTTAATATAGTATCACCTGGGTAATGACCAGTTGGCACACTATCAGGGTTTTGATAAAGCACTTACATGGACACTATGTACATGGCTCAAGGCTCAATGAAAGTATTTAATAAAAATTGCAATTTAAAAAATCAAACACACACTACAGACAAAAATGTTATTTTTCAAAAAAAATTGTAAACACTGGCAGATACCTGTAAAAGATTACTCACATAAGTATACACTCTGCCATAACAACAACTGCTCTTATATAGTCTCTCAACCAGGCTTTTTTAACAACATGTGTGTTGGTTCTTCCTTGATCCAGGTGACACCTAAGTTCCTTCCTCACACCACAATCTTATTATATATATTTTATACCAGTGTATTCCACATGCGTAACTTGACCACTGGCAGTACTGTGGTTCTCCCCAGGAACCAACTTGACCTCTGGTAGTACTGTGGTTCCCTCCAGGAACCAACTTGACCTCTGGTAGTACTGTGGTTCCCTCCAGGAACCAACTTGACCGCTGGTAGTACTGTGGTTCCCCCAAGAACCAACTTGACCTCTGGTAGTACTGTGGTTCCCTCCAGGAACAAACTTGACCTCTGGTAGTACTATGGTTCCCTCCAGGAACCAACTTGACCACTGGAAGTACTGTGGTTCCCCCAAGAACCATCTTGACATCTGGTAGTACTGTGGTTCCCACCAGGAACCAACTTGACCTCTGGTAGTACTGTGGTTCCCTCCAGGAACCAACTTGACCTCTGGTTTTACGGTGGTTCCCCCAGGAACCAACTTGACCACTGATAGTACTGTGGTTCCCCCCAGAAACAAACTTGACCACTAGTAATACTGTGGTTCCCTCCAGGAACCAATTTGACCACTGGTAGTACTGTGGTTCCCCCCAGGAACCAACATGACCTCTGGTAGTACTGTGGTTCCCTCCAGGAACCAACTTGACCACTGGTAGTACTGTGGTTCCCCCCAGGAACCAACTTGACCTCTGGTAATACTGTGGTTCCCCCCAGGAACCAACTTGACCTCTTGTAGTATTGTGGTTCCCTCCAGGAACCAACTTGATCACTGGGAGTACTGTGGTTCCCCCCAGAAACCAACTTGACCTCTGGTAGTACTGTGGTTCCCTCCAGGAACCAACCTGACCACTGGTAGTACTGTGGTTTCCCCAAGAACCAACTTGACCTCTGGTAGTACTGTGGTTCCCTCCAGGAACCAACTTGACAACTGGTAGTACTGTGGTTCCCTCCAGGAACCAACCTGACCTATGGTTTTACGGTGGTTCCCCCCAGGAACCAACTTGACCACTGGTAGTACTGTGGTTCCCCCCAGAAACAAACTTGACCACTGGTAATACTGTGGTTCCCTCCAGGAACCAATTTGACCACTGGTAGTACTGTGGTTCCCCCCAGGAACCAACTTGACCTCTGGTAGTACTGTGGTTCCCTCCAGGAACCAACTTGACCACTGGTAGTACTGTGGTTCCCCCCAGGAACCAACTTGACCTCTGGTAATACTGTGGTTCCCCCCAGGAACCAACTTGACCTCTTGTAGTACTGTGGTTCCCTCCAGGAACTAACTTGACCACTGGGAGTACTGTGGTTCCCCCAGGAACCAACTTGACCTCTGGTAGTACTGTGGTTCCCTCCAGGAACCAACCTGACCACTGGTAGTACTGTGGTTTCCCCAAGAACCAACTTGACCTCTGGTACTACTGTGGTTCCCTCCAGGAACCAACTTGACCTCTGGTAGTACTGTGGTTCCCTCCAGGAACCAACTTGACCACTTGTAGTACTGTGGTTCCTCCCCAGGAACCTAGTTCCAGTTTATTCCTAGTATATCTCTTTTTATTGTAACTGCTTTTCACATAGTTAAGTTACTTACCAGTTCGGGCTGAGGGGAGAGGACGTGTGTGAGTGAGGTCCTAGGCCTTGTATCCCAGGACTGCTTACTTCACTCGACTGACAACTCATCATGCAACTCATATCGTTGGATCGCAGCTGCATTGTTGCTGGAACTCTTATGTGTGAGCTGTGACTAGTGATCTACCTAGTTAAACGAAAAGTGTTGGTTTGAAGTTGTACAAGGCCTATCTTCAATACCCCTCGCCTGCCTACTCCCCTCCTTCCTCTATTTAGAACTCAGCCATTCGCCTCTATTTACCTATGGTCTAGAGGCGGACTTTGCCTGCCCACATACTTGCCTGAGTGCCCCTGTAAGTTCTGCTGCCAGCACTCCACGATTTCTCACCCACCATTCTTAAGAATGTGTCTCCTGTGTGCATACGTGCCTGCACAAGTGTGCTAGAAGTTCTGCAAGTTTGGAGTGAGTAACTATTTGTACAAGTATTGCAGTGGTTGGTAACTCTTGAGAAGTCTGGCTCAGTCAGTGACCTTGAGAGGCACTGTATCACCTGCTTGAGACTTTCACCTATATTGACTATGTGAAGAGAGGTGAATGTGCGCGCTCCGTTACCCCTGCTATTCTCCTGTATAATCTGCCCACCGCCTTTAAAACAGCATCCAGTAAAGGCGGATTTCGCTCAACCAGGAGTGTGTGACCAGTATCAACGTAAGCCTAATGTGGCTGGCTGAGGAAGGTGGGTAGCCAGAAGGCGCCAGTGTGCTGGTAGTGGTTATTATATTACGATGGAATGAGTGTTCCTGCCTTCACAGCTAAATTCTCCCTAATTACTCTTCGAACCGTTGAGGTGGAGTAAAGGGGTTAAGACCCGAGGCTAGCTCATTCTACATCCAACACCTTGCAACGCACCCACCGCTGCCCGCCCCCGAGTGCCACACACTGACAACCCCTCCTGCCCTTTCCTCAGCAAATCAATTGCAGTGTTCTGCTTTCTCTCACCGCCTCCCTGCTACAATTTAATACATCTATAAATTGTGTGTAAAGCCGGTTGATGCCTCCTGGGGCGCTACAGAACTGAAGACAAGTTTAAGACCCCTGCCGCCCAGCTTTAAAAGTCCTAGTTGTAGTGGCGGCGACAGGTGGCGCTGCCATGGGCCACCTGGCTGGTGTAAACAACATCAGCTGACTCTCTACTCATAAGCATCATGGACAAGAATGCTACTCATCTCGTCGGTGTTTCTCAGATATAGAAGAGACCTAAGGATGCTATCGTGTGGTACCAGTTCATCTAAGTACAATTGAACAAACATCCACACTTACATACATGTATGCATACATAGTAACGTGTGAGTTACCTAGGATGACCCAAAGAAGTCGGACAGTGATTTATCTCATTGTCATTGCAACGTAGTTTAGTTTGTGTGTGTATGTATATGTGTGTGTGTATGTGTATATATATGTATGTATGTATATGTCCGTGTATGTGTATATGTATATTTGTAATTTGTGGTTGGGTGTGGGAGGTTGTCTTCACCATCATTGTGCAATGTTATCATTTCAAGATTAAGTTATCATTGAATTACATTTTGTGATCAATATTACCTATCGTTCTACCTCCCTGTATTCTCATCTTTGTAATTTGTGATTAGGTGTACTCACCTAATTGTGGTTGCAGGGGTCGAGACTCAGCTCCTGGCTTGTCTGTGCAATCCATTATTTTACCATATTATTAACACCCATACAAGAAGTCTGAATGCTTATGATAGACCTTATGTTAGACTTCTAACTATATTAAATATGAGTAGTAACCTGAGTTAAATAAGTACATGTACATAACCGGAAGTGTTCATTAAACTGGAACCCTGTCTTACACCAGATACCTGTAAGTGAACCCTGGTCTTACACAAGATACCTGTAAGTGATCCCTTGATTTCTGTGTTCAACAGCCAGTAAGTGTTCACTTTTTTTTTATCTGTATATCACTATTTACTTAATTTACACTAAAAATTAATTAAAGTGTTCAGTCTACATATTCCCAGTGCACAATTAACTTTTATTGCCACATTAGTCACTTCTGCAACTTACTTTATTGTTCTCCAGTGACTGATTTCTGCAATTATTCTACATAGTATTTTGTGCTCTATTTTAATTTACTTATTGTCTATTTCTGACAGGTGCTAAAATTAAAAACTGAGTGCAATCTTTTCAGTAATACACTTCCTTTAATTGTGTCAGTATTGCATATTAATTCTTAGTGTCATTTCTTTTAGGAAATTTGTTTTCCAGTATATTTTCAAATTGCATAAAATTACTGTTTGTATTTCTACTTTGCATTGTTTTACATTTTTACTAGTATATTTCTTGATTGAATTAAGAGTGAAGACAGCTCACTTTTACAATAAATTCACATTGCAGTAATACTTCCCATGTCATTGCATTTTCAATGTATCTCCTTATTTTATACAGTGTAATTCAGTGAGTTGTCAATTCTCATGCAGTGTACCTTAAACATTTTAATTACTTGTAATGTCTGCAATATTTTTTAATTTAACGAGGTATCATATTAGGGGCAGTAGCCTGTATTGTGTAATATTTTTGTAATCAATATTACCCACCGTACTACCTCTTTATTCTCATCTTGTGATTTGTGATTAGGTGTAAGACCTTGTCTGTACAATCCATTATTGTACCATATTATTAATACTGTGAGTCTTACATGAGCTATCATCACCGGCAAACATGGCAACTGTCACAGACGAATATATTTCTGCAGGTGATGACAATGATGATAGATTCCAGATCTTTATAAGTAAACAAAGAAGGAAAAGTGAGAAAGGGCTAGAGCGCCGACGTAGTCAGGCTCACTTGACTCGTAGGCAATGTGAACCTAGACGTCCATGGTGCACACAGGGTGCAAAAAGCCTTTCTTCTAAGGAAGAATGTGTTAAGCTGAACTTCCCTGACAACACCCTGCTGCAGGGTAGGTGTGCATGGCTAATGGCAGCAGTAAAAGCACATCCGAAGGCGAGAATCCACTTTGGAAAAAACTCACACAACTTTGTGCTTGTGGAACAGAACAAAGAACTGATCAGTGATCTACTTAACACAACCTATGGGGATATTAATCTGCTTCGCCCTCCATCAGACACGTATCACTTTAAAAAGGGGTCAGTATCATAATATTTGGATACCCTCTCGACATGGACCCATCCCATTTGACTCTAAGCGAGCATATCATCAAGCCCAAGAGACTTAAAGGAAAATCCCAAATTATTGCCAGTTGGGTTGGCCCTGTGCCCCTCCCCCGAAATATCTGGGTGCCTGGCCTACGTTTCCTACCCATCGACGTGTACCTACCCCCTCAACGTAGGTGTTACAAATGCCAACACTATGGCCATGTGGCAGTAGCCTGTGGAATACTACATTCTTGGTGTGGTAAGTGTGCTGGGAAACATTCCACTAAAGAATGCACAGTAGGCTTTGACAGCCAAAAGTATAAGTGCATTAACTGTAAAGAAGAAGGGGTTACAGTCTCCCATAAGGACTGCAGTCGGAACCCAAACAACCTTCGACGTAAAAATGACAACAGTCCTTTAATGCCATTTGAGGACGAGGCCATCCAGTCTACCACAACCAGATCTGAGACTGAACCTCTGCAAAGTGTGGACGAGTCCAACCTCCCCGCAAATGATTCTGGTGATACCAGAGTGCCATCACACACACCAATTGTGGAGGAGCTAGCACATGTGGAACTACTGATAGTTTACCACCCATACCTATGCATCCACTTGAATTTTGGGATAAGCATGTCCCTCCTCCCAATACACACATCTCCAACAGTCAGACGGACGCTACACATGTAACCTCCCTGGAAACTGGAGATGAGTCAGATGCACAGGACCCACCCACAATGAATGATGAGGTAGTCATGTCACAGACACCAACAAAGAGCACTGATTTAACCAAAGTACATGTTAAGGTTATAGGTGTTACAGAAAGAACTAAGTCAGGTGAGCCCTCCTCTGGAGAGGCATTTGATTCGCCTAACCTTCCTCAAATTATAATAAACTTGCAGGAAAAAATTGAGCATCTTGAACAGATGCTGACAAGTTTAATAAATATATGTAGTCAAGATGATGCTCCTGAGTGTGTTGATTATGTCAAAAGTGCATCAACAATCTCAGTTCAATTTCAAGCTATTTGTGAGAAAGAAGCCAATGACTCTTGGCTTCAAAAGTTGCCTTGGAACTTGCTGCCAATTTGCCGGAAAATGCTTAGAAATAAAGGTTCTGAAGATAAGCATGTACAAACTATGTTATTTGCTCTTAAGTGTCTGCACAAGAGATTGTAATAACTCACTACAATGGATAGATTACAATTTTTTTCATGGAACATTGCTTCTATTAGGAAGCGGTTGCCTGACTTACATCATATTAGTGCAACCAAGAATATTGATGTCATCTGTTTGCAGGAATGTAGACTGAAAGAAGGAGTACCTCCACCAAAGTTGTCTGGATATGCAGCTTATAACTTAAGGTCAACCAACTGTTGTGTGATGTATATCAGAAAGAACTTGCCACATTCACTCCTTACCCTGCAGAGTCGAGTAAACATGCAGTATCATGGTGTCAGAGTATACGCAGGCGACTTTTCCATAAACAGCTTCATTGCAGTGCTCCTTTCTTAGAATATGACTGACTCCACTACTACTACTACCACTACCACTATTACCTCCATTATTACCCTTCCACCACTTTCTTGTGCCATCCCCTGTCTGCCTGCCTATAAATACCCCTTCTTCCTGTCCTGTGTGTTAGTGTGACTTTGCAAATTATCCAAGTCGGACCGAAACGTCGTCGTAAGATCCTCTCATTTTTATATGTGCGGGTTGTGTGTGTATTTTCCTGTTATTCCTTTTTCCCGCATTTTGTGTACTATTACACCATGGTCACACTTGTCAAAGGCTTTTGCAAAGTCTGTGTATATAACATCTGCATTCAGTTTGTCTTCTAGAGCATCCAGGACGTTGTCGTAGTGGTCCAGTAGTTGGGACAGACAGGAGCGACCTGCTCCAAACCCATGCTGCCTTGGGTTGTGTAATTGATGGGTATCTAGATGAGTGGCAATCTTGCTTCTTAGAACCCTTTCAAAGATTTTTATGATATGGGACGTTAGCGCTATTGGTCTGTAGTTCTTTGCGTGGTTCCCCATATATTTTAACTGAGGAGGAGGAGGTGTTGATTTGCCGGGAATTCTCCCGGCCTGGGTCTATTCCAGATGGTGACCAGGCTCCGGCGTCCTGTCATGGGAGTATCTCAGACCTATGTCTCCCATGGGAGGAGGTACAAGTACCCCCACAACGATGGGACCAACTGATCCCAGGCCTAGCAACATTCCCCACCCACACGGGGCATGTAGGGAGAAACTAGGCCTCTCTGGTCCGCCATCTTTCCAACCCCAAGGAGGCTGATGGGAAAGGCAGGCTTGCGAGCTGCAGATATTAACAAACTCCAGCCTTGGCACATACCCTGCCCTAGAAGGGCTGGGCATAGTGATCAACCTTTTAACTGAAAATGAGGTGTTGATTCACCGGGAATTCTCCCGGCCCGGGTCTTTACCAGATGGTGACCCGGCTCTGGCTTCCTGTTGGGGGAGTATCAGAGACCTATGTCTCCCATGGGAGGGGGTACCCCTCAGCGACAGGACCTACTGGCCCCAGGCCTAGCCACATTCCCCACCAGCACGAGGCAGGTAGGTAAATGCTACGCCTCTCTGGTCTGCCACCTTCCCCGCCTCAAGGAGGCTGACAGGAAGGGCAGGCTTGCGAGCCGCAGATGGTAGCAAACTCCAGCCTTGGCACCTACCCTGCCCTAGAAGGGCTGGACATAGTGATTGATATAACTGAAAAATTAAATAATTAGCTATGGCCTATATGTTGCTACGTAAGAATTGGTGATGCAATTTCCTGTAAATATCTTATCTTTATGGCTAGGCCTGGAGACAGTTGGTCCCACCGATGAGAGGGTACTTGTGTCTCCTCCCATGGGAGACATAGGTCTCAGATACTCCCACGACAGGGAGCCGGAGCCGGGTCGCCATCTGGAAAAGACCGGGGCCGGGAGAATTCCCGGCGAATCAACACCTCCTTATAAAACGAGTATTTTAGTGTAGTTAGCCTCTCCAAAACTCCGTTTTTTCTTACTAACAGGCTAAAGAACACGTTACAGGGAAGAAGGGGAATCAATTTTATACCCATATGGCTGATAGAGACTCCCCATATTAGATCTCATTTTATTCATGCTGGAGCATATAACACGTTTATATGTTATTTATAGTGTTTATTATTTCAAGTTAGATCAATTGTGATAGATAAATAAGCCGTAGAGTTTAAATTAGCGGAATAATGCAATTATTTCTGGTGCCTCTTTCAGAGCGGGAATCCTGCTGACATAAGCTAATATTCCCAGACGGTTCCTGATTAGCTAGTAGTCTACGTATAATCTCCGCCCACTCTCATATGATGCCAAATCGTCAATTATACCATTAGAATGAATAATACAGGAAACAACAAAGAAAAATGAAAAAAAATCCTAAAAATATACAGGAATGAGAGCAGGCGAGCTGCGCACATCGCCGTCACCATACATGATATAAATGACTATACTTCTTTGTAGAATCGTCGTATTACATTGATTATTGTACCATTGTATTGCCAATGAGTTAAGCAATTTTTCTGTGATTAACTCAATTTTCATAATTTTTCGATATTTTTTCGCTCGCGCGGCGGAGAAAGGTTGATACTGCCCTTTAATAGTTTGGAGGAGGAGGAGGTGTTGATTCACCGGGAAGCAAAGACATTACTCAGAGCCAACAATAACATAACTATCTTCAATTACAATGTTAGATCTTTGAGCAAACATTATGATGACCTCACAGCACTACTCCAATCCCTCCAGACCAATATGTCAATCATCACACTCACTGAGACCTGGCTGAAGCCTGATACTACAGATGTCTATGCCATCCCAGGTTACACAGCCATTCACAATTGTAGGACAGATCAGCGAGGGGGTGGAATAGCTATATATTACTCAGATCAACTTGAATGTATCAATAACTCTTGCATAAGGGATGAGCATGGAGAATATATTATAGCTAAATTTAAATCAAAAGACCTGCAAAAACCCCTCACAGTGATAAACATCTACAGATTACCACAGTCAAACATTCACCATTTTAGTGAAAAACTAGGTAACCTAATAACTGATGCACACATGAACAAAGACCATTTGCTGCTCACAGGAGACTTCAATATAAATCTCCTACATGACCAGGACCCACAAGTAACAGAATTCACAAACACTATGAGCAACTGCTTGTTACTACCAACAATATCAAAACCTACAAGAATCTCCGAGACTAGTACCTCATTACTAGACCACATCTGGACTAATACTATAGCCCCTCTAAAATCAGGCATCATCACAGACAACACCACAGACCACTATCCGACCTTTCTCATAACCAATCTTGGTAAATTGCCCTAGATATTACAAAAGTTACCTTCAGACTACATAATGAGTCAGCTGTAAATAACTTTATAACAGCTATGATTAACATTGACTGGCATAATGAGTTAGAAACATATACAGATACTAATGAATGCATCAAGAATTTCCTTAACAAAACCCACCACCTCTATAACAAACATTGCCCTAAAAAAACTAAACAGATCACAGCTAAGAGACTTAACAATCCCTGGCTAACACCCAGCATCCTTAAATCCATTAACAAAAGGCACCAATATGAAAAACAATACAGAAGGGGTCTAATAACCAGAGAACAATCCAAACGCTACTCATCAACCCTTACCAGCCTGATAAGGAGATCAAAAAAATTGTATTATGAGAACAGACTCCAGAACATAAAAGGTGATATGAAAAAGACCTGGAAGACACTATCTGCAATTCTAGGAAATAATAAGATAGCGAAAAACAACACCATCAAATTATCAATAGCAGATGAACTCCTACTCTCACCTACTGAAACAGCAAACAGACTTAATGTTTTCTTCTCCACCATAGGAAAGAATCTAGCGAGTAAAATCCCAAGCTCAAACACCCGTCCAACAGACTACCTCACAAACACCTACCCTAATACGCTATTCCTAGCTCCTACCAACCCAATTGAAGTCTCGCTCATAATCAACACCCTTAAAAACAAGGTAGGAGACATAAACAGCGTACCAACTTTTATGTACAAAAAAGCTTCACAGGTACTGTCACCAATTATAGCAACACTATTCAATAAATCCATTGAAGCCTCTACCTTTCCATCAATTCTCAAAATAGCTAGGGTCACCCCGATCCACAAAGGAGGTGATCAAACAGACCTGAATAATTATAGACCAATTTCTAATTTACCATTGCTTTCTAAAATCTTCGAAAAATTAATTCATAGACAAATCTATTCCTACCTCGTCTCACACAATGTACTCAACCCCTGTCAATTTGGATTCAGGACAAACAAGAGCACAAACGATGCTATTACGCACATGTTGGAGATAATATATACAGCACTTGAGAAAAAAGAAGTCCCACTGGGAATCTTCATTGATCTCCGCAAAGCTTTTGATACAGTCGACCATGATGTACTGCTCACAAAATTAGCACACTATGGTATAAGGGGGCACCCACTCAACTACCTAAAATCATACCTCACCAACAGAAGCCAATACGTGTACACAAATGGAGCGAACTCTTCCACACAACCAATTACAGTCGGAGTCCCTCAAGGAAGTGTCCTGGGGCCACTCCTATTCCTCATTTACATAAATGACCTACCGAATGCATCACAACTACTCAAACCCATTTTATTTGCAGATGACACAACATATGTCTTCTCTCACCCAAATCCAGTTATACTGGCCAACACTGTTAATGCCGAATTACAGAAAATATCAACATGGATGACGACTAACAAGCTTACTCTCAATACTGACAAGACCTACTTCATACAGTTTGGAAGCAAAGCCACAAATGTTCCACTTAACATAACACTTAATGGTACACCCATCACAAGACTCACGGAGGGAAAATTCCTAGGAATCCACCTTGACAGTAGCCTTAAATTCCAAACACATATACAACAAATTTCCAAGAAAATCTCGAAGACAGTAGGCATATTATCAAAGATACGCTATTATGTACCTCAATCAGCTCTCCTTGCACTATATCATTCACTTATCTACCCGTATCTCACCTATGGAATCTGTGCATGGGGATCAACAACGTTAAATCACCTTAGACCACTCATAACACAACAAAAGGCCGCAGTCAGAATGATAACAAATTCCCACTCTAGACAGCATACTCCACCAATATTCAAAAGTCTCAAACTACTCACCGTAAAGAACATTCATACTTACTCTTGTGCCTACTACATATATAAAACTTTACACTCTAATATAAACCCTCTGCTCAAAACTCTCCTCACCAACTTTAATAGGACCCATGACCACAACACACGACACAGATCACTTTTTGATATACCCCGTGTTCATATCAACCTATGTAAAAATTCTATGCACATAAAGGGCCCCAGAATCTGGAATTCATTACCAGTAAATATTAAGATAATCTTGTCTGAAAATCAATTTAAGACTCAACTCAAAAACCACCTACTCACCCAAACCTAAATGATCATGCTATAAACTACTTTGAAAAATGCTCATTGTTACTTTCCTATACGATAATCTCAATTTTTAATAATATGTTACTATCATGTTACCCCCTACTCATATTATAAGTTAATGTCAAAAATGCTCAATGTTATTTTCCTTAAGATAATCTCAATTCCATATTATCATTCAAGAATCTTAACACCTGTAACAATCTAAGATCTAATATCATTATATAATAATTTAAACAGTAAAATTTCATCATATTGTAATTTTGAAAATAATTTTTAACTAGAATAAACTCAATAAATTTCTCTAATATTAAGTACATAGTTTTTAAGGACTAGAATAAGCTGCCCCTAATGCCATGGCATGTCAGTGGCTCTCCTTGCACTCAATTTACATTGTAACTTCCGATACCCATGTAATCTGCAATGAAATAAAATTTGTTTGTTTAAAGCGACCCAGCTCCGCTCCCTGGCGTGGGAGTAGCAGAGACCGAAGTCTCCCATGGGAGGGGGTACCCCTCATAGGTGGGACCAACTGGTCCCAGGCCTAGCCATATTCGCCCACAAGCACGAGGCAGGTAGGTACGTAGATAGTTGCTTGGCCCCTCTGGTCTGCCACCTTCCCCGCCCCAAGGAGGCTGACAGGAACATAAGAAAGGAGGAACACTGCAGAAGGCCTACTGGCCCATACAAGGCAGGTCCATATCAAAACCACCACTACCTAAGAATTTATTCCCGTACTCACGACACCAATCAAACCCAGCCCCTCCCACTCATATATTTGTCCAATCTCTTTTTAAAGCCACCCAAGGTCCTAGCCTCTATCACAGTACTCGGAAGATTGTTCCACGCATCTACAACTCTGTTCGAAAACCAGTACTTGCCTATGTCCTTTCTAAATCTAAATTTATCCAATTTAAATCCGTTATTTCTGGTTTCTTACTTATTTCGGGTGAGTAGGGCTGGCTTGCGAGCCACAGATGGTAGCAAGCTCCAGCCTTGACACCTACCCTGCCCTAGAAGGTCTAGGCATGGTGATCGACCTCCTTTAATAGTTTAGTTTCCCATGAAATATGCAGCAAATTAAAAAAAAAAAACTATAGTAAATATATGTATCTATTATTTCAACAAAGGTATACAATTTTTTTTTAACATCTAACAAAAAGGTTTAGTATTTAAATTACTCTCAAAAATAAATGGCATTTCTTCTGATATAATAAATAATTTATATAAAAAGTTTAATTTCCTAATTTTTAGGTAATAAAATTATTTTATTTTTTTACTAGCCACCAAATAATACTATTTAAATAATATCTAGTAGTTAGACTTGGGTTTAGTCCTGACTCTTTCTCTTCTACTTCAGCTCTTCCTCTCACCGGCTATTCTTCTTTTGTCCCTACTTCCCCCTCGCCCCTAGTGGGTCCTTACTTGAGAGTCTGAACTAACTAAATAATACTAATTAATCCAACCAACACTAAAATCAACAAGTTATTATTTTTGGACTGAAAAGTTCTTATCTCTGGTCATTGTGTTATCTTCAGAAGTGATTATGAGATGGATCAGTAGGCTTTCTGTAGTGCTCCTTCTTTATTATGTTCTTATAAGTAGTGATACAGAACTTCTTAGCGTAAATACACTGAGACAAGTTTCTTGGAATATATACTTAAACAGATAGGATTCGACATACAGATACGATACGATTCTGCTTGTTGACTCTGCCCAGTGCGGTCACAGCAGCTCTGACTTTCGGTTTTCAGTCTCCCTACGATCCCCGTTGGGCGGGGAACCTTTACCTGATCCACGATGGCTCACAGAGTGAAAATCAAGGCTAAGGACTCTTCAACCACTGATGCTTCCAAGCTTGCCCTTGCAACTGCCCGCAACAGTAGTTTGCAGTTGAAATTCTCAGGAATTACTATTCACGAAGCCTTCCTAGTCACATCATCAATGATGAGGAAGCAGAAAAAGTACTCTCACCACCTGCTATCAAGACCCTTGATGATCAAGGCTTTGTTCTCTCAACATCACCATTTATGAGAGCAAAACGATCTGTGTTTATGAAACGACTTGACAAACTTATCACCTCCATGACTACAGACGAAATCAAGCAATGAATTGAAGATCTCAACGATTGGGCTGAATTAGAAGGTGTAATCAAGATCCCCAATGCTTCATCAATGCTGAAAATCACGTTTATAGACGTGAGCATGGCTGCCAGAGCTCTCTCAGATGGTCTGGCTGTCTCCTACTACTACATCAACCCCGGTCAACTTGAACTTGAACGTTTCAAGCAAATTTCACCTTGCTGGACATGCTTTTCCTACAGTAATTCTACCAACGATTGTCACGTGAAGAACAAGAAAATATGTTCCACCTGTGGCTCTGAAGGTCACGACTTTCGTTCCTGCACCTCCACTACTGCTCCTACCTGCACCTCCACTACTGCTCCTACCTGCACCTCCACTACTGCTCCTACCTGCACCTCCACTACTGCTCCTACCTGCACCTCCACTACTGCTCCTACCTGCACCTCCACTACTGCTCCTACCTGCACCTCCACTACTGCTCCTACCTGCACCTCCACTACTGCTCCTACCTGCATCAACTGTAAAAGTGATCATCATACTCTGGCAGCCAAATCTCCTGTTCGTAAGGAGATCCTTTCCATGAAATTCAAGGAAGACCTTAAGAAAACACCAGGTAACTCTCCAACTTATGCTGCAATAACCAAACTCCAGTCTACTACCACCAAGATCCTGCAAGCCACTCACCAGCCTCCACCACCACCACCACCACAACCACCAGTACCACCAGTACCACCCACCTCTACTCTGCCTGCCGACATCTCCACGAAGATTTATTACTGTATGATGTTTCCTCACATGAACAATGCAGCTCAACCAGGATCCTTCAACACATCGATAAATGAACTTCTTGCCCTCAACAACATGCCAACATTCAACTTTCCAACAAGTCCTCCTTCAGCTGCGATTTTAAAGATAATTCCAAAAGTCGTCAGCTTTGCTTCACCAGATGACTTGCAAGAATTGCTACTTGAAGATGACGCTCCCTCTACACCAGCCTCAACCAATGAGAGTCCACCGCCACCTCACACCACCACCACTACCGAGAACCAATCAGCTGCCTCCTTGCCAGTCTCGTCACAACCACCTTCCACCAATGAGAAGCATTCATCTCCTACTACTTCGAACCAATCAGAGACTTCGTCTTCCAGCACTTCCACTCCGTCACTACCACCATGTACCATGCACGGTGTCAGATATTGGACTACTCGACAATTTCCCACAGCAATGATGCCCACTGAGCTTAATCAAAGTCTCCAAGAAGGAACTGTCTGGTTCACCTGTACTGCCACTTCACTCAATACCATCGACGACATTATATATGACCTTAACCATCCTATGCTACAACGTCCAATTAAATTGAAACACATCTCACTACGACAGTTCACCTCACTCGTCAATGGAACGTATCAGTGATTTCTCCACCACATCACTGTGCAGTGTGACTGCCTTCTCGACCTTGCCTGCCTCCTCTGCCGCCCTCCTCGCTCCAATGAGCCAGCACTACCGTCCACCACCCTGATGAGTCATCGCTTGCAGTACATCAGTACCACCTGCTCCACAGTACATCAGTACCACCTGCTCCACAGTGGTTCGGCCACTGATCTTTCATTCCCTCCTCGCCTCCACCATCCCATCCTTTTCCAGAATTTCCATCCTTCCCCTTCCTTCTTCCTTCCCATCTCGTCGATTCTCAGCCATATTGATTCGATTCGATACTTATACATATGTATGTGTATACATAATTAGCCATACAATGTACACATATATACATAATTCTTAGCATATATACTTTGAATTTTCTAGCTTGTGGAGAAAATTCTCCAAAGGAGGGGGGTATGCGCCCTTACTACCCTTGTTAAGGGCCCTCACCCTTTCCTCCCTTAGGAAAGGGTCAGAAGAGGCGTGTCTGGCTGAGAAAAACAATTTAATTCAAGCCAGATGTACTGACTACAGTGTGTCACAAATTGTGCTGACTACAGCACCACGAGGTACCTCGTGGCTGCACAAAGCAGCACAAGGCAGCACGAGGCGAGCAGATTGAATTTGGCCACCGGAAGGAGGGGTCATACGACGCAAGGCGACGTAACTCAACAAAGACATTAGTCATATGCGTCCGTTATTCTAATTTAAACTCCACTAACGTCGGGAAATCAGATAAGAACTCAGTTCCAGCGCGTTTAGTGAAATCGCGGTATATTCAGAAGTGTGCGCAGCTTCAATTTACTGCAAGACAAACTTAGAGACAATCGCAAGTGAATTCCATCGAAACAAGACCGTGATTCTTCAGCGGCATTCTACAATCAAGACAGCATTTCCGCCGTATATGGTGGAGCCAACACCATCGCTCAAAGTTACACGAGCAAGGTATGTTTTGTGTTCTTGTCAAACAGGGAACTGCGCAGTTCTTGTAGTCAAGAACATCAAAATTTACCTATTGACGGCGGTTATGCGTGGACTTTTAAGTCCAACCACGTGAGTAAAACGCCTTTCAGTCCATCTAAGATTGAAATAAGGATATACGCTCCTTTGGGGCAATATATACTCATGTGTGATATTTTTTCCATACAGCCCTGTGGAGTGTGAGGCAATAGATGTTCCTCTGCAGGAGTCGGGGATGGCTGCGACTTCTTGGATTCATCAATAAGCTAAGTTTAACAGTCTATTATATCGTAGGAACTCAGTCCTCCACATAGCTGAAATATATTTGTGATAGAATATAACTGTCACTAACACTGTCACCAACACTGTCACCGTCTGTCACCAACACTGTCACCAACACAAGCTAAGTTTAGACATTAACATGCTGCTCACACCATACAAAGAGCCTGACAACACTACAAGATAAAGATGATGTTGAAGAAGGTTCAGAGGAACAACCGAAAGCAGAGGCCAAGAGACTCCAAGGATACCAGTGTTTAACAAGGTTAGGTTTAGGTTCATACCTTTATTTACAAGCTAACACCTGTTACCTACTTCAACTCATTTGAAAGTTGTTTTTTGTTAAGAAATATTCAAACAAGGAACAGGATGAAGTTTGAGCCATCTTTGGGCCAGCTGTGGGCCATCTGTTGTCCAGCAATTTCATTTGATCAATTGACTATTTCGTTGATGTCATTATGCTTTGTGAACATTTTCAAGACTCGAGTCATCGTAGGAATAAATGATCTCAAATGAAGTGATGTTCTGGAGAAGGTTACAGAACCTGGTGTTGCTGCTGTTACTACAGCACCTAGTGTTGCTGCTGTTACTACAGCACCTAGTGTTGCTGCTGTTACTACAGCACCTAGTGTTGCTGCTGTTACTACAGCACCTAGTGTTGCTGCTGTTACTACAACACCTAGTGTTGCTGCTGTTACAATGATGTAATAATCTGGCATAAGCTAGTCACAGTGATGTAATAGACTGGCAGAAGCTAGTCACAGTGATGTAATAGACTGGCAGAAGCTAGTCACAGTGATGTAATAGACTAGCAGAAGCTAGTCACAGTGATGTAATAGACTGGCAGAAGCTAGTCACAGTGATGTAATAGGATGGCAGAAGCTAGTCACAGTGATGTAATAGACTGGCAGAAGCTAGTCACAGTGATGTAATAGACTGGCAGAAGCTAGTCACAGTGATGTAATAGACTGGCAGAAGCTAGTCACAGTGATGTAATAGACTGACAGAAGCTAGTCACAGTGATGTAATAGGCTGGCAGAATCTAGTCACAGTGATGTAATAGACTGGCAGAAGCTAGTCACAGTGATGTAATAGACTGGCAGAAGCTAGTCACAGTGATGTAATAGACTGGCAGAAGCTAGTCACAGTGATGTAATAGACTGGCAGAAGCTAGTCACAGTGATGTAATAGGCTGGCAGAAGCTAGTCACAGTGATGTAATAGCTGGCAGAAGCTAGTCACAGTGATGTAATAGGCTGGCAGAAGCTAGTCACAGTGATGTAATAGGCTGGCAGAAGCTAGTCACAGTGATGTAATAGACTGGCAGAAGCTAGTCACAGTGATGTAATAGGCTGGCAGAAGCTAGTCACAGTGATGTAATAGACTGGCATAAGCTAGTCACAGTGATGTAATAGGCTGGCATAAGCTAGTCACAGTGATGTAATGGGCTGGCATAAGCTAGTCACAGTGATGTAATGGGCTGGCATAAGCTAGTCACAGTGATGTAATGGGCTGGCATAAGCTAGTCACAGTGATATAATAGGTTGCCATAAGCTAGTCACAGTGATGTAATAGGCTGGCAGAAGCTTTTCACAGTGATGTAATAGACTGGCAGAAGCTAGTCACAGTGATGTAATAGGCTGGCATAAGCTAGTCACAGTGATGTAATGGGCTGGCATAAGCTAGTCACAGTGATGTAATGGGCTGGCATAAGCTAGTCACATTGATGTAATAGGCTGGCAGAAGCTAGTCACAGTGATGTAATACGCTGACATAAGCTAGTCACAGTGATGTAATAGGCTGGCAGAAGCTAGTCACAGTGATGTAATAGACTGGCAGAAGCTAGTCACAGTGATGTAATAGGCTGGCAGAAGCTAGTCACAGTGATGTAATAGGCTGTATCACATAGTTAGTCACAGTGATGTAATAGGCTGGCAGAAGCTAGTCACAGTGATGTAATAGGCTGGCAGAAGCTAGTCACAGTGATGTAATAGGCTGGCAGAAGCTAGTCACAGTGATGTAATAGACTGGCAGAAGCTAGTCACAGTGATGTAATAGGCTGACAGAAGCTAGTCACAGTGATGTAATAGACTGGCAGAAGCTAGTCACAGTGATGTAATAGGCTGGCATAAGCTAGTCACAGTGATGTAATGGGCTGCAGTATAGCTGTGCAGCAAGTGATGTAATAGGCTGGCAGAAGCTAGTCACAGTGATGTAATAGGCTGACATAAGCTAGTCACAGTGATGTAATAGGCTGGCAGAAGCTAGTCACAGTGATGTAATAGACTGGCAGAAGTTAGTCACAGTGATGTAATAGGCTGGCAGAAGCTAGTCACAGTGATGTAATAGGCTGACATAAGCTAGTCACAGTGATGTAATAGGCTGGCAGAAGCTAGTCACAGTGATGTAATAGGCTGGCAGAAGCTAGTCACAGTGATGTAATAGGCTGGCAGAAGCTAGTCACAGTGATGTAATAGACTGGCAGAAGCTAGTCACAGTGATGTAATAGGCTGGCAGAAGCTAGTCACAGTGATGTAATAGACTGGCAGAAGCTAGTCACAGTGATGTAATAGGCTGGCATAAGCTAGTCACAGTGATGTAATGGGCTGGCATAAGCTAGTCACAGTGATGTTTTGGGCTGGCATAAGCTAGTCACAGTGATGTAATAGGCTGCCATAAGCTAGTCATAGTGATGTAATAGGCTGGCAGAAGCTAGTCACAGTGATGTAATAGACTGGCAGAAGCTAGTCACAGTGATGTAATAGGCTGGCATAAGCTAGTCACAGTGATGTAATGGGCTGGCATAAGCTAGTCACAGTGATGTAATGGGCTGGCATAAGCTAATCACAGTGATGTAATAGGCTGCCATAAGCTAGTCACAGTGATGTAATAGGCTGGCAGAAGCTAGTCACAGTGATGTAATAGACTGGCAGAAGCAAGTCACAGTGATGTAATAGGCTGGCATAAGCTAGTCACAGTGATGTAATATCCTGGCATAAGCTAGTCACAGTGATGTAATATAAACATGTCTTAATACATCTTAAATTATTACTAATCCTATAGTTAACGGTAATTTCACAATATATAAGTGATAACTAATGGTTCAAGGTACAAGGCACATATATAATAATAACACAGCTGGCAATAACTTTCCTAACCTGTTATTTCTACTCTGCTATTTATCAAGAATACATCTTTATATCAATACATGTATTTTTTACGATCTTTATACTCATTATGTAGTTGTGTTTAGAAACTCTCTTGTGGCCCAGTTAATGACCTTGAAAAGACCCGCAGGCCACTGACACCCATATTGCCTTTGTCTAGTGAGGTGAATGTTCCTTTACTCTCTTATACACCCGTATCCTTTAACCCATCACCAGTGTGAAACATCTGTGTCAGCTATGAGTATAGTTGATGGTCTTGATGACGTAAATGATGATGAAGGCAGATTTGAAACATACCTTTGTAAACACTCTCGGAAAAAGGAACGAGGCTTCCAGAGAAACCTTGCTGCAAGCAATGCATGGGGCGCACACCCTCCCAAAGCTGTCAGGTTAGATTTCCCTAACAACACTGATCAAGAGAGTAAGTTTAATTGGTTTTACGAAGCTAGTGTAGACAACCCAGAGAAAACGATCAAGTTTCTCCATGATGAGGATAACTACGTATTTGTGCCTAATGATTCAACATTTATAGACAAACTTCTCGCTAAAGAATATGCCAACATCAAACTCCGAGCTGCCCCACCTAGGGCACCTAAAGTGCTCATTGTCATATACAACGTCAACAAGCACTTGAATCCTAAATATCTGTTGTCAGAGCAAGTTGCAAGCCCTCGTCGACTTCCCAACGATCTGATATTAGCTGAGTGGACTGGCCAGGAGACTTTGCCACGCTATATTCACTCCCGTGCTGCCCTCAACAGGCGCTATAACATTGCATTGTACAGACCTCCTCAAGGTCGATGTTATAAGTGTCAACGTTGGGGCCACATTGCCAGGAAATGCCCAGCTAAGTCATACTGGTGTGCAGTGTGTGCCAATGATCATTCTTCTGAACGGTGTTATGATATGATCAAACATCACCAGACTGTTGCTAAACGATGTATCAATTGTAAGACTTCAGGAGTCACAGCAGCTCATGCTGACTGCAGTGTGAGGGCTGCCCACATCGCAGCCTCTGCATCACCAGGATGCATTTCTCTAACAGAGTCAAGATGAAGCCTTCAAGTGGAATCATCGATGATACGACCAAGCTAGCACTTGCATCTGCTGTTAGCAGCAGTCTGCAAGTCAAATTCATCGCGATTTTGTCACTGAAAGCTGCCTTCATTGTCGTCTGTATTGACGACACTGAGGCACAGAAGCTTCTCACCACTGCTGCTACTACCACGCTACAAGACCGGGTCTTCCAAGTCTGGACTTCCTCGGCCTTGAAGGCCAAGAGGACTGTGTTCCTCAGACGCCTGGACACTCTCATCACCACTCAAGATAATAATGAAATCAAGACATCCATAGAAACGCAGAACCCTTGGGCAAAGGTGGACTTTATTAACAAAATACCCAATGCTTCATCCATGCTGAAGGTCACCTTCAGTGACGTCACAATGGCAGACAAAGCTTACAGTGACAAGAAAACTGACGGTGACTATAGCGAAATGGACCAAATATGACCAAAAGAGGAGACCGGCATTCAAATACCAGACCCGCTACCAGACGTACAATCCTGACAAGCAACGTTTTCCACAACACTGAAGTGACTGACTCCCATATCATCTGCACAGTGTTAATGGGAAGTCAACATAAGGGAAAACCTAATCAACAAAATACAAGGAAACTGACAGGTCTGTAATGTAGTGTAGTGTCGATTTTTTTTCCCTCAGTGCCAGGTGAGGGGTGGAAGTGATCATTTAAACATGGCTGACTGACATTCAATCACCAGCTACTGCCAGAGGTACAACTACGAAGCGACATTCTAATTATACTGACAGTAGCTGACCACCATATCAACTGCAGCAGTGTTAATGGGTGGGAAACACAGGAGAAACCGATAAATCTACAAAACAAACTCCAGGAAACTGTCAGGCTATACCAGCGGTTCTCCCTCAGTGCTAAATGTGGGAAAGAAGTGAATAGTTAACCAACCAAGGATATTTTTAATAGCGGACTTCCATATTAATGACCAGTGTACATTAGGAGGGAAACATAGGAGAAAACGCCAAATCTAACGACAAAACTCCAAGGAATCTGTCAGGGGCAGTGGCCGTTTTTTTCCCTCACTGCTTTTAAAAATGGCTGACACATCAACTCTACGAGGACTAGCAACAACGACGAGCCCCGCTATATAGGATTGATGGCGCTGTGTGCGGACATCGCCTTTGAAAAACTTCTTTTTACAATGCCAGGATGGAAATGAGTTAGAAGTGTGATAGGGAAAGCCGGACTATGAAGTGAGGAGTGATGGGAGTTTACGAAGGAAGGGGACAAGTGAGGGGTAATCCGGGTATGTGATAACAAAATTTACTAGTAACCAGTGGTGATTTCTAGAGTAGCTACTAGGCATTGCTAGGTGTCTGATAGGATCAGTGGTTTCTTTTTAATAAAAAGTAAAGAAAAGAAAACAAATTTCTGTTGTGAAATGATAAAGAATGATAAAGAGTGAAGAGTAACTATGGCTGGCATCAGAGGGGTTCAGGCTGCCATAATGATATTTATCATTATTGTGCATTTCTCGAAAGAAGGAAAGCAGTCATGGGGTCTGGAAAAGGTGAATGAGGTGATAGCTCCCTGGAAAGTGAAAGTCCAACAGTGGCCATCATACCAGAAACGTAAGTGCCACTATCACCGCAAGGTTTGGCAACCCCACATCTCCAAAACAAAACAGTGGCGCACAGCTTTTATAGTGGCGCTATTAAGTGGCGATATTCATACTAATCCAGGACCTCAATCTATGGTACAGGTGCAAAACAGACAGATAAGTCATGGTGATAATGACGGTCTAGTTGCTAGTAATGATAACAACACTATATGTAATGCACAGACAATAGAACCATTATTATCTCAGACACCACCAGACATTTGTATACACTGTACTAAGGTACGAAAGAAGAACAGTAAACATACCATATGTAAGAGATGTATGGGGTGGGTGCATAATGGATGTGTGTTCAATTATGGTAATATTGCCAGATTTCATTTTGTTTGTAACAAATGCACTTTGGCACAGTTACCCTTTAGCAATGATGACATTCATTTTCCTATTTTTAATGCTAATGACCCCTTGCCATTTATTGATGATTATGATTGTCTTAGGAAAACAGGCCTTCACTTTATTCATGTCAACGCAAGATCACTTCTTCCAAAATTGGCAGAGATTAGGATTCTAGCTAACAGAACTAGAGCGGCAGTTATATCCATCTCGGAATCCTGGTTGGATGATACGGTGACTGACGACGAGGTCAAAATAGAAGGTTACAATATAAAACGCTTAGATAGGAATAGAAAAGGTGGTGGGGTATGTGCCTACATAAAGAACGACTTAGCCTATAATCCAAGACCTGATTTAAATGACAATAAACTGGAGATTCTATGGTTTGAAGTGTTGCTACCCAAGACCAAACCCATCTTAGTAGGAACTAGTTATCGCCCTCCCACCCATGACCAGTTCTTAGAGGACTTTTCGAGAGTCTTGTCAGGACTTGACAACAATGACGAGACAGTAATATTAGGAGACTTCAACATCTGTTTTCAACAGCAAAATAACGGGCTATGTAAAAGATATAAGCAAATTCTGGATTTAAATAGTTACACGCAACTAATTAATACACCAACCCGGATCACACAGTTCTCAGCTACCCTAATTGACCACATACTTTGTAACCGCCCTGAGAACATTAGTCAGTCAGGGTCATTACCACAGGTCTTAGTGATCATTTCATCATTTACTGTACCAGGAAAATCACTAGGAACGGATAGGCCTACACAAGACAATAAAAGTTAGGTCAACTAGAAACTACAGTAAAGAAACACTGGTAAATATGCTACACAATTGTGACTGGTCAGTGATAACAAGTTGCACGGACGTAAATGATGCCTGGGAAAATTCAAAACAATGTTCACTGCCATCCTTGATAATATTGCACCAGTTAAAGAGGTTAGGATTAAACGAAGAACTGAACCCTGGATGACTACTGAGATATTAGATAATATGAAATTCAGAGACCAGTTGATAAAAAGATTTAAGGCAGACAGACAGGATATTGCAGCACTAAATGAATTTCAAAGGGTGAGGAACAGAGTGCAGAGGCTTATAAAAGGCGCAAAGGCAAGACACTATTGCTCAAAGATCGAAGAGTACAAGAATAACCCTAGAAAGCTCTGGCAACAACTCAAACAGTTGGGGTATAGCCATAAACCCGTAGATAGATCTAACATAGTTCTAAATGTCGATAACGAGGTATGCCACGAAACAACTAAAGTGGCAAATTGTTTTAATTCATACTACACAACTGTCGCATCAGCACTAGTAAATAAGCTACCAGCTGCATCAAATACCTTTAACACAGACTCTGATAAATTTAAAACATACTATACCAATAAAGGAGTAACTCCAAACAGTTGTCAACTAGTAAGTGTATCTCATGACTTCGTGCAAAAAGAACTAAGCAGGTTAAACCCAATTAAGAGCACCGGCCCAGATAACATCCAGTCTAAGTTCCTAAAAGATGGTGCCTCTGAACTGGCAATCCCCATTGCTCACATAATAAATTTTTCCATCACCACTAATACAGTGCCAGATGGGTTCAAGGAGGCCAGAGTTACTCCTATCTTCAAGAAAAATAGTAGGTCTGATGTCAGCAACTATAGGCCTGTTAGTATACTCAGTGTAATATCCAAAATTCTAGAGAGGGCGGTGTACTGTCAAGTAGTTAAATATCTTAGTGACTACAACATTCTTCATAGTTACCAATCAGGCTTTAGGAGATCTTACTCAACCGACACCTCCCTAATTAATCTGATGGATTACATGAGAACTGAAATGTCTATAGGGAACCTCATAGGAATGGTAACTTTAGACTTGCAAAAGGCCTTCGATACTGTCAACCACAATATATTATGTAAGAAACTTCAAGCTATCGGCATAGGTTCCACAGACTGGTTTAAGTCCTATCTTAGCAACAGGAAACAAATTGTCAAAATCAACAAAACGTAATCAGAACCACTGCCGATAGCATGTGGAGTTCCCCAAGGTAGTATTCTGGGTCCTTTATTATTCCTGTGTTATGTAAATGATATGCCCATCAGTGTCAAATGCAAACTCCTACTGTATGCGGATGACAGTGCTCTGTTAGTGTCAGGTAAAGACCCACAAGATATATCTAATGTATTAACACTGGAACTGGAGTCCTGCAGCAAATGGTTAGTAGACAACAAACTATCGTTACATCTAGGGAAAACAGAAGCCATACTCTTTGGCACGAAATATAAACTGAGCAGGGTAAATAATTTTAATGTCCGGTGTAATGGGGAATCCATCACTTCAGTTTCCTCAGTAAAATATCTGGGAATCCCCTTTGACCCATGCATGTCAGGAGAATTGATAGGGAACAGTGTAGTAAAGAAAGCGAATGCCAGACTGAAGTTCCTCTACAGACAAGCACAGTGTCTACCTACTGAGGCTCGCAGGACTCTATGTCTAGCCCTTATCCAATGTCATATGGACTACGCTTGCTCTTCATGGTACTCTGCCTTGACAAAAAACTGAAAGATAAGCTGCAAATCACCCAGAACAAAATGGTAAGATTCATCCTGGACCTGGGACCAAGAGAGCATGTAGGCCAGGATGAATTACAACAATTGGATATGCTGAATATTGAAGACAGAGTAAAACAACTTAAATTAAATCAAGTTTATAAAATTGCTCACAAACAGTGTCCAGAATATCTTGCTGCCAATTTTGTCAAGGCTGGGAACCAAAGCAATCATAGTACTAGGGGAAGAGCACAACTTTGTAGTACCCACAGTCAGTGGCCAGGCTTCAAACACCTTTTATTGTACAGCAATAAAGGAATGGAACAGACTGCCTGCACATGTCAAAGGCAGTCATAGCATGAGCCAGTTCAAGAAGAGAACCAAAAGTACCTAATGAATGTAGCGACAGAAAGGGAGGAGAATGATTTTTTATTTTTTTAGTTAACACACATGTATATGTAAATAACTCTTTTTACCTTATTCCTAGTATACATATATCCTTTATAATATAATGACATATATATCCTACAATGTAAAAAATAAGTATAAAAAGGACCCCAATGGAAATAAGTCACTCTGTCTGACTTTTTTGGGTTATCCTAGGTTCTCTACACATATGCTGCTATGTATGATAATGTATGTAAATGTATTTGTGTATACCTGAATAAACTTACTTACTTACTTACTTACTTACTCACCGATGGACTGGCTATCCACTATTTCCATATCAACCCAGCCTTCATCGAAGCAGAGAAATTTAGACAAATCCCACAATGCTTTAACTTCTATTCATACCTGCACACAACTAAAGACTGCCCAACCAAGGATAAAATGTTCTGTTCCACCTGCAGTAATGAAGGACATGACTACAGGTCCTTCACCACCACTACTCCACCGAAATGTTTAACCTGCAAAAACGATCATCACACTCTTGCTGCCAGATGTCCAGTCCGCCGAGAAATCCACAAGAAACAAGTAGATCAACTTAAGAAAACCACTCCCCAGATCACTACTTACGCTGCTATCACCAAACTCCAATCTGATACTACCAAAATACTCAAGGCCACGCAAGCGGCTGCCGCCACCAACACTACACCACCACTGCATGCTGGCGAGTCTACTAAAATTCTCTACTGTATCATGTACGCCCATGTACATAATGTAGCTGCACCTGGTTCATTTAATACCACCATCAATGAACTACTACAACTTAACAACCTGCCAAACTTTACATTCCCTGCATCGCCACCTTCATCTGAAATCATTCAAGCTACCACGTGTACGTATCGTATCATGACCGATAGGCATCGGTGAGATGGGAAGGAAGAAGGATGGAAATACTGGAAAAGGATGGGATGGTGGAGGAGGAAGGGTAGGAAAGATCAGTGGCCCAACCACTGTGGAGCAAGTGGTACTGACGTACTGCAGGTCTTGATGGCGAGTAATCAGGGGCGATGAGATGTGACACCTATAAAGGTGCGATATGGGCAGCGGCAGGCAGGTCAATCGATCTCGATCTATATGGCCGAAGATTCGACGAGATGGGGGAAGGAAGAAGGAAGGGGAAGGATGGAAATGCTGGAAATGGATGGGATGGTGGAGGAGAGGAGGATGTGAAGATCAGTGGCCCAACCACTGTGGAGCAAGTGGTACTGACGTACTGCAGGTCTTGATGGCGAGTAATCAGGAACAGCAGGGTGGCACCTTGAAAGGTGCGGTGATGGCAGAGGCAGGCAGGCAGGGAAGGTCAGCAGTCAAGTGTTGAGTCTTCAATTAATCATTTTTCCGTTTTCGAATGAGTTGTACTGCTTACGTGTGAGGTGATCCACCTCGAATTGATAGTCGCTTTTATGGTTGGCGAGGGCGATGAGTACTACATGGAAGGGAAAGAAAACGTCAGTACAGACGAACTTGGCAGTCCCATCTTTAAGTCGCTGGTGAAGTTCAGAAGCAAACATTCGGTCATTAAACTGACGAGTTGTGTAGAACCATCATCATCATTTTGACCAGAGCTTTGGTAAGATGGGGAAGGAAGAAGGATAGGTAAGGATGAAAATTGGGAAAAATAGGGGAAGGAAGGATAAAAAAGGTAAGTGGCCCAACCACTTTGGTGCATAATATATGTGTTTAGTGGTATATCAAGGTAATATATCAAAAGGGGGCATAACATTTGCCCAACAGTGTCACACAGGTATAACAAAGTTATAGTTGCATGACTCTGTATCGGCAAAGTGCATTTTTTTTTTTTTTTTTTTTTTTTTAATAAATTGCTGGACGTAAATTAAAGGACGATAGCAAGACGAGTGATGGTTATAAAAACTGCTATCTAGAGATGCTGGCCGGCGTGCTTTGCAAAGGTGGTGTCCAACATTTGTATTATTGGCACTGTTACGTAAATGGATGTAATAGCTGTGAAGTAAAAACAGGAATCACCAGAACTTGGGTTAGAAGTGATATCAGTAGACATAGAAAGGTTCTGGAGTTACCCAATCATCTGGATCCTCTGGAAGGTCACTCAAGATCTTGGGGCGTTGAAAATCATCCTTATGTATATATCTTCTCACTCGCTGCTGGAGGGTCATCCTTTGAGTTCTATGAGGAGCTGCATTAATAACGTAATCGGTGGTATTGACAAAAAAGGTAGGATGTTCTCTGTCTGGGAGATACAAATCCTGCATGGTATACAATTGCCTTTTCTTCAACTGATCAAGCCGAACATTCATTGCAACAATGTCTTGTTGAACGTGTAGATCAGCCATTCGAATTCTATCTCTTCTCCTTGTGCCTGTAATAAAACGGAGTGCTTTGTTCTGAACTCGTTGTAGTTGAAGTATGTTTGTTTTTGTTGTTAATGACAAAGGCACACACGGATATTCAAGTAAGGGTCTTATCATCATCTTATACAGGTGTTTTTTCACGTGAGATGGAGCTGATTGAAATCTGAATAGAGTGGCAAGTCGAGCTTTAGCTAAATTTATCTTTTTGGTGACATGGGAAGACGAATGAAGTATCCTGTCTATTTCATAAGCCAGTATCTTATTAGGATTATGAATGGCTATAGGTATATCTCTGATGGAGATACCCCCTTTATCTTCAATGGTGGAGGAAAAACAGCCAATTGTACTGATAAGAACTTTGTCTGGGTTAGTAGTAATACGCTATTTCCTCTCCCAGTTCGATGTTCTACGTAATTCTGTATTCATTTTTTCTATGACCCTCTCATATTTATATTTACCTGTAACAGGAGTGGACGAAACTACATGAATTACATCATCAGCAAATTGGGTAATAATTGTATCATTATACTCCGGTTGAGGTAGATCATTGACATAAATATTGAATAATATTGGGCTAAGACACGAGCCCTGAGGTACACCAGCTGTCGGTATAAACGGTTCAGCTGTCTTACCACTAAAGAAAGGGAAAAAATTTCTATTAGAGAGGAGGTTGTATATAAAGCGAAGGAAGGTCCAATTGTGTTCAGGGAGGTCAATCAGTTTGAAAATGAGGCCATCATGCCATAAGCTGTCAAAGGCTTTATGAACATCTCTGGTGGCAATAAGGGCAAGATTGCCCTGTTTCCGCAGGCTGGCTACAGCATCGTAAACTATATTTATGGCATGTTGGGTCCCTCTATGAGTGCACATGTTGGGTCCCTCTATGATGCGGAAACCAAACTGTTTCTCAGTAAAAAGGTGATTGTATTCCATGTAATAATTTAGTCTATTAGCAATAATTTTTTCAAGGACTTTACCCGTAACCTATAATAATGAAATAGGTCTATAATTATCAGGTTTATGGACATCTTTGTTTGGTTTGGGAATAAAAATCATCTTCGCTGTTTTAAGAGCAATTGGAAAATGTCCAGTGGCCAGAATGGCATTAAAGATGTTGACCAGAGTTTCTTTACAATTCCTAGGTAAGTATTTTACTTGCTTGACAGTTATTCCTGATAAACCCGGTGCTTTGTTCCGCATTTTATCTATAACTTGACACATTTCTCTGAGGGAGATTGGTCTAGTGAGAGGATGGTCCTCTTCAAGTGAAGATATATCAATCAGCGGTAGCGGTTGGAGATCATCTAGGTTGTCATCTTTCCAGGCATTGACCCATTGATAGTGGATGTTATTGAATCTTCTACTCGTATTGTGTGTGAGAATTTTCGCCCACACCTCACCCATCAAATTAACTTGGTCTTGTGGGTCATCTAATTTTAAGTTGATTTCTTCATCATCTTCGTCAGTAAAAATGTATGTAAGGTAGTTAGCAGCCTTATGTTTAGCCCCTAAAAGCTGACGAATCTTGCTCCAAAACTTTTCCGGTTGACGTTTATACTGGTTTGCTTGTTGAACAAGATGTTTCCATAACTCGTTCTTATGCTGAGAAATCAAAGTAATTAGTTCTCTCCTCAACCTCTGCAATACAGCCCGAGTTGGCTGACTTGTGAGGAGATGCCTGTTACATTCAGTTTGATAATTCTTCATGCAGTCACGTATTTCGGAAGTAGGTTTATATTGCTGGTATATTTTTGATGTTGATGTTTGACAAGTTGCATGTGTTGCCTCTAGTATACGATCATGCAAAGAGTGTAATGCGTCATCGATTTTATTGAGAGGCTGGCCATCAAGTGAGATGGTATCATCATGACCCAGGTATTCTCTAAATGGGTCAAATCCCAGAGAGTTTAAGTTAATTTTTGGAGGAGTGGGAATCCTATACGGTGATGCCTGCAGAGTGATTATAACTGGGATGTGATCGGAACCCACATCGCCACCAGGGGAGACCCTGCAGGGGTAGAGGTCACAATCTCTATTGGTCAAGACTATGTCAGGTGTCCCTGGACGGTGGCCTACAAATGTCTTAAAAAAGGAACCTTGAAAGGAGAGGTGTCTTGCTGACATGATATTAAATAACTGATTTCCTTTTAAGTCACCTCGTTGATTTCCGACTCCACAGTTGAAAAGTGCAGGATGATGGGCATTAAAATCACCAACTAGGAGAGTGGGAACATTTCTACTAAGTAGCAACTATTAACGGACCATATGACGTCGTCAGTTCTACAGCAAGAATGTTGTCCTCGTCAAAATGAATGGGGCGAAATGCATGCCCTATTTTAACTAGGATGGCCACTCCACTGAAGGGCCCTCTCGATTTCTCTATGGTATAATACCCACATAACTTAATATGTTGGTCTTCCCTTGCAGCTGTCTCTTTAAGGAGGATTATATCAGGGTTATGGTTACACAATTCAACCTCAAGGAGGAAACGGTTGTTAAAGAAATGTTGGATATTAACTTGTACGATTTTTATTCCCATTATTTCTTGTTTTTCGCGAACTTCTGGGGAACTTAGGGACAGTTCCGGAATTGCGAGTGCGAATTCCAGCCGAGTACATACTCTCCCTACTTGAGTCCTCATGGGATGAAGCGTAGTTTTGAGTAGTTTGTTGTGTATTAACCATAACCCTTTCCTCACTGGAAATAGAGACATCTACAGCAGCATCAGAGTCATCTGAATCATGGGGTGTATTAAAACCATGTTCTGACCTCAAAGAACTGCGGGAAGGAGACATAGGATGTTCCAAGGAAGAGTTCAACATGTCATTAGAAATATCATGTGGAGGTACTTGTAATACAGAGTCAGCTTCAGTAGCGGTAGTTTGAGCACCAATGTCTGGTACAGTCATATGGTTGGATCTTGAAGAAGGTCGAGTTGATACTGATCGTCATTTCAGTCAGGGTGAAAGTGAAGGAAGCAGGTTGCTCATGTGTGGTAGTAGTGGAAGGCACATACGTCCTTTCTTGAGGAGGTTGGTCCATAATCAATTGTATATTATTTGGGATATTTATGGGATTAAACCCATTGGCCACTAACAAGTCATTGAATATGGAGGAACAGAGTTTAACATTGTTTCCAGCAATCTCCTTGGCCAGCATGAAAAGAAGAGGACCTCTCTCTTCCACAGACGGACAAGGAGATTTAGGTAGTGGTGCTGACCCTGAAACTTGAGACACAATAGGGGGAGAATGGGGTGCTGCAGGAGGGGCAGTAGTCCAAACATTGGAACTGGCAGAGGTGGCTTGAGGAGGCCCACCATATCCAGGGAGGTTTGGAAAAGATGCTTGAGACATTGTTGGAGGTACTTGAGTAGTGGGTTTTGAAGAAGTTGCCTGTTTCTTGGCCTCTAAAATTTTTGAATTGTATCTTTCCTAGCAGGACAGTTTGGGGAAACAGCATGATGTTTCCCGTGGCAAAGGACACACTTGGGGTTATTTTTATTATCACAAACTTTGAAAAGATGCTCACCAGAGCATATACTGCAAACAGGTGTTTGTTTGCCACATTTATTTGAAGTATGTCCAAACTCATAGCATTTAAAACATTGCATAACATGGACATATCTCTCCAGAGATATTTGATCAGGAGGGCATCTGGTACCAGAGTATTTAAACCTATGTTGACACAAGAATTTGGCCTCATCTGGAGTTTGCAGGATTAATTTTAGTGAGAATTGATTGCTGGAAGGCTTAGAAAATTTGTACGCCTTGAGCACTGTAATTTCCGGGTTATCGTTATTAAGGTCTGCAATGAGTTGTTCTGGAGAGCAGTCTCGCAAAAAACTACTTATCCTTGCAACAAAGACAGTCCTTTGAGCTTGATAACTCTCAGGAGGAATGGGGATAACTCCCAGAGTCTGAAATTTCTCAACAACATCAGGTTTAAGTAGCTGAAGTAATTCTTCCTCAGAAGAGAGGAGCAGAACTGCACCAGAGCTGGTCTTAAAAAGATCAACCGGTGTAACCGTGGAATTGGAGCAAATACATTGCAGTATTTCCCGATTAGATTTCAGGTTGTCTGGAACCCGTATCCTTACTCGTATGCGTGTCATGATGCCTGGGAAGGTACATCAGACATATCAAAATTGCCTTTAAAAAAAAGCAAAACTTTCCTGTGTGGCAGACCTAAACATCCTAAGTCAGCTGACTTATGAAGGTCAGCCCCTAACGACAGCCTACCCTCGAGCAGTGAGGGGGACAGCCTACCCTCGAGCAGTGAGGGGGACAGCCTACCCTCGAGCAGTGAGGGGGACAGCCTACCCTCGAGCAGTGAGGGGACAGCCTACCTCGAGCAGTGAGGGGGACAGCCTACCCTCGAGCAGTGAGGGGGACAGCCTACCCTCGAGCAGTGAGGGGGACAGCCTACCTCGAGCAGTGAGGGGACAGCCTACCCTCGAGCAGTGAGGGGGACAGCCTACCCTCGAGCAGTGAGGGGGACAGCCTACCCTCGAGCAGTGAGGGGGACAGCCTACCCTCGAGCAGTGAGGGGGACAGCCTACCCTCGAGCAGTGAGGGGGACAGCCTACCCTCGAGCAGTGAGGGGGACAGGGCCCAAGACAAAGATCGACCGGATTTTAAAAAACCTCACGGGCTACCGGATGGTCAAAATGTCTTGTGTTAACTCGCCAAAGGCGAAGTTGCCGAAAAAGAAGAAGATAGGAAAGTCAGAAGGATAGCAGTGTAAAAAGTGTGTGTGTATGGGCCAGTGTAAATGTTCAGGAGGGGTGAGGATAGGGGAGGATGGGGGAGGGGAGGAGAGGGGGAACAAGCAAGCTTATCACCGCCTTACCCTCTTGAAGGGATGGTGCTCTTGAAGGGATGGTGCTCTTGAAGGGATGGGGCTCGAAGTGACAGCAAGCAAGTTTTCCTCTCAGCTCTGGTCAAGAATTACTCAGGATAACCCAAAAACAGCTTGGGAATCAGTGTTCAGAGCAGGAGCGCAGACGACGACCTCTCTCGACGGCGGCAGCGTGAAGACTCCGTATCTATGTGTATCGTGTATCGTATCTGTATATCAACATTTTCAAAGAAAATTAAAATTTCATCGGAGTACAAAACAAATTCCAACCACACAATAGAGCGAAAAACTAATGTCAAAGACCTGGGAGTGATCATGTCAGAGGATCTCACCTTCACTGTAGCAATCGCATCTGCTAGAAAAATGACAGGATGGAAAATTAGAACATTCGAAACCAGGGATGCCAAGCCCATGATGACACTTTTCAGGTCGCTTGTTCTATCTAGGCTGGAATATTACTGCACACTAACTGCACCTTTCAAGGCAAGTGAAATTGCTAATGTAGAAAATATACAGAGAACCTTCACGGCACACATAACTGTGATAAACCACCTAAATTACTGGGAACGCTTGAAGTTCCTAAACCTGTACTCCCTAGAACGCAGGCGGGAGAGAAACATTATTATATGCACTTGAAAAATCCTAGAGGGATTATTACCAAACTTGCACACGAGAGTCACTTCCTAAGAGAGTAAAAGATTCGGCAGATGATGCTACATTCCCACAATGAAAAGCAGTGATTCCACTAGCACGTTGAGAGACAACACAATAAGTGTCAGGCGCCCAAGACTGTTCAACTTCCTCCCAGCATACATAAGGGGGATTACCAATAGACCCCTGGATGTCTTCAAGCAGGCACTGGACTGGCACCTAAGGTCGGTACCTGACCAGCCGGGCTGTGGTTCGTGCGTTAGACTGCTTGCGGCCAGCAGTTACAGCCTGGTTGATCAGGCCCTTCACCACCATGAAGCCTGGTCACAGACCGGGCCACAGGTGCGTTGACCCCAGAACTCTCTCCAGGTAAACTCCAGGTAATAACCAGTGTCTTTCTAGACAGTATGTCACTGATGTCATCTAAGTCTGTATAGTTTGTATCTTATATTTGTATAAATTATTATTATTAAATTGTAAAGTACTTTGTAAATTCAAAGAATTTTGGAGGTGACACAAGGCCGCACAATAACAACCAAAGCCAATATACTCGACCTTTTTAGGGGAATTATTATAGCAGAATAATGGCCACAAGTGAGTTCCTAAACACAACTACATAATTAGAGTAGAAATAACAGGTTAGGAAAGTGATTGCCAGCTGTGTTATTATTATATTTGTGCCTTGTACCTTGAACTATTAAAGTTATCACTTATATACGTTTTGTGAAATTACCGTTAACTATAGGATTAGTAATAATTTAAGATGTATTAAGACATGTTTATATTACATCACTGTGACTAGTTTATGCCAGCCTATTACATCACTGATCCTAGCTTATGCCAGCCTATTACATCACTGTGACTAGCTTATGCCATCCTATTACATCACTGTGACTAGCTTATGCCAGCCTATTACATCACTGTGACGAGCTTCTGCCAGCCTATTACATCACCGTGACTAGCTTCTGCCAGCCTATTACATCACTGTGACTAGCTTATGCCAGCCTATTACATCACTGTGACTAGCTTTGCCAGCCTATTACATCACTGTGACTAGCTTCTGCCAGCCTATTACATCACTGTGACTAGCTTATGCCAGCCTATTACATCACTGTGACTAGCTTATGCCAGCCTATTACATCACTGTGACGAGCTTATGCCAGCCTATTACATCACCGTGACTAGCTTCTGCCAGCCTATTACATCACTGTGACTAGCTTATGCCAGCCTATTACATCACTGTGACTAGCTTCTGCCAGCCTATTACATCACAGTGACTAGCTTCTGCCAGCCTATTACATCACTGTGACTAGCTTCTGCCAGCCTATTACATCGCTGTGACTAGCTTCTGCCAGCCTATTACATCGCTGTGACTAGCTTATGTCAGCCTATTACATCACTGTGACTAGCTTCTGCCAGCCTATTACATCACTGTGACTAGCTTCTGCCAGCCTATTACATCACTGTGACTAACTTCTGCCAGCCTATTACATCGCTGTGACTAGCTTATGTCTGCCTATTACATCACTGTGACTAGCTTCTGCCAGCCTATTACATCGCTGTGACTAGCTTATGTCTGCCTATTACATCACTGTGACTAGCTTATGTCAGCCTATTACATCACTGTGACTAGCTTATGCCAGCCCATTACATCACTGTGACTAGCTTCTGCCAACCTATTGCATCACTGTGACTAGCTTATGCCATATTAGTACATCATTGTAGCAGCAGCAACACTAGGTGCTGTTGTAACAGCAGCAACACTAGGTGTTGTAGTAACAGCAAACACTAGGTGCTGTAGTAACAGCAGCAACACTAGGTGCTGTAGTAACAGCAGCAACACTAAGTGCTGTAGTAACAGCAGCAACACCAGGTGCTGTAGTAACAGCAGCAACACTAGGTGCTGTAGTAACAGCAGCAACACTAGTGCTGTAGTAACAGCAGCAACACCAGGTGCTGTAACCTTCTCCAGAACATCAAATCATTTGAGATCATTTATTCCTACGATGACTCGAGTCTTGAAAATGTTCACAAAGCATAATGACATCAACGAAATAGTCAATTGATCAAATGAAATTGCTGGACAACAGATGGCCCACAGCTGGCCCAAAGATGGCTCAAACTTAATCCTGTTCCATGTTTGAATATTTCTTAACCAAAAAAAAACTTTCAAATGAGTTGATGTAGGAAGCAGGTGTTAACTTTTAAATAAAGGTAGGAACCTTAATCTAACCTTGTTAAACACTGGTATTCTTGGAGTCTCTTGGCCTCTGCTTTCGGTTCTTCTCTGAACCTTCTTCAACATCATCTTTATCTTGCATTGTTGTCAGGCTCTTTGTATGGTATGAGCAGCATGTTCACGTCTAAACTTAGCTTGTGTTGGTGACAGTGTTGGTGACAGACGGTGACAGTGTTGGTGACAGTGTTGGTGACAGTGTTAGTGACAGTTACATTCTATCAAAAATATATTTCAGCTAGAAAATTCAAAGTATATATGCTAAGAATTATGTATATATGTGTACATTGTATGACTAATTATGTATACACATACATATGTATAAATACATATTCCACCAAACGTGTCTCAGTGTATTTACACTAAGAAGTTCTGTGTCACTACTTATAAGAACATAATAAAGAAGGAGCACTACAGCAATGCTACTTACTGGTCCACCTTGTGATCACTTCTGAACATATAAGATATAAGAACTTTTCAGTCCAAAAATAACTTTATTGGTAATTACAATTATAATTATTCTTTTTTGGTGACTAGTAATAATGAAATAATTTTATTACCTATAAATTAGGAAATTAAACATTTATATAAATGATTAATTATATCAAAAGCAATGCCATTTATTTTTGAGAATAATTTAAACACAATATCTTTTTGTTAGATGTTAGGAAAAAAAATTGTATACCTTTCTCGTAATAATACATAAAATATATTTGCTCTATTTTTTTTTTTTAATTTGCTGCATCTTTCAAGGGAAACTAAACTATTAAAGGGCAGCATCAACCTTTCTCGCCGTGTGAGCGACAAAATATCGAAAAATTTTGAAAATTGATTTAATAATAAAGAAAATTGCTTAGTTCATTGGCAACACAATGGTACAAAGTAAGTAAGTAAGTTTATTCAGGTATACACAAATACTTTTACATACATTACCATACATAGCAGCATATGTGTAGAGAACCTAGGATAACCCAAAAAAGTCAGAGTGACTTATTTTCATTGGGGTCCTTTGTAATACGTTGTTTCTACAAGGAATTATAGTCATTTAATTCATGTATAATGACGGTGATGTGCGCAGCTCGCCTGCTCTCATCCCCCGTATATTTTTAGGATTTTTTCCATTTTTTTTCTTTGCTGTTTCCTGTACTATTCATTCTAATAGTATAATTGACGATTTGGCATCATACGAGAGTGGGCGGAGTTTATACATAGACTACCAATTACATGTAATCAGGAACCGTCCGGGAATATTAGCTAAAGTCAGAAGGATTCCCACTCTGAGAGAGGCACCAACAATTATTGCATTATTACGCTAATTTCAACTCTACGCCTTATTTATCTATCACAATTTATCTAATTCGAAATAATAAACACTATAAATGACATATAAACGTGTTATATGCTCCAGCATGAATAAAATGAGCTCTAATATGGCGACTCTCTATCAGCCATATGGGTATAAAATTGATTCCCCTTCTTCCTATAACGTGTTCTTTGGTCTGTATATAAAGAAACCGAAGTTTTGGAGAGGTTAACTACACTAAAACACTCGTTTTATAATAATAATAATAATATTAATAATAATAATAATAATAATAATAATAATAATAATAATATATAATAATATAATAATATTTTTATTTCGATGCATGTTACAAGTGTACACTGTTATTGGTAGTTACAAATATAAAACTGTAATGCAAGGCGAGCCACTGGTGTTGATTTGCCGGGAATTCTCCCGGCCCGGGTCTTTACCAGATGGCGACCCGGCTCTGGCTCCCTGTCGTGGGAGTATCTGAGACCTATGTCTCCCATGGGAGGAGGCACAAGTACCCCCTCATCGGTGGGACCAACTGTCCCCAGGCCTAGCCACAGTCCCCACCCACACGGGGCACATAGGGAGAAGCTAGGCCTCTCTGGTCTGACATCTTCCATGACAGGAAGGTCAGGCTTGTGAGCTGACAGGTGGGGCTGACGAAGTAATAATATACAGCAAGACCGTCGGCTAATGCAGTGGCAGCCATGTTGACGTCGGTGAACGTGACCTTGAGCATGAATGAATCTGTAGGTATTTTCGTGATGCTCTCCACTGTGGCCCATGAGGTTTGATCTTCAATGGATGTCTTGAGTTCGTCGATAGGTTGAACTGTAAGAAGCTTATCAAGTTTTTTAAGGAAAACTGTCCTCCTTGCCCTGAGAGCTGGAGATGACATGACAGTAAATCCTCGATTTTTTTTTTATATTTTATTGAAAGAAACAATTACAAAACACATGACAATACAGAGACAGAAGACAGAGTGATAACTTAAAATACAAGCACTAACTGTGCTTGGCAAAACAACAACAAAGGTTAACAAAATTTTCCCTACTTAAGAAAACATACAAATCATAAAAACAATGCAGAAAACCAGAAAAACTTATCACTCAATGCTTACCATCCATGAACAGGAAAAATAATAACCATATGTACATAATCCCGAAGGACATAAATCACAAACAGCCACTAAATGACGTAAATGACAGTATAACAAAATATACTAAATATAGTCATCCCC
>WNWK01017417.1:0-42494 GCA_009830355.1 Cherax destructor | reverse complement strand
GGCCCACTGATCCGCCCCCCAAAATTTATTTCAGATCACTTATAAAATTATGGCTCTCCCCACCTTATTTTGGCTCGGGGCCTTTTCGTAAACCCACTTAAAGGGGGTTTTTCACTACCCTGACACATTGATAACCCCTGAGTCCCCTTTGGTGTAGCCCTAAAAAACATTTAAATTTGCACAAAAAACCCCTAAAAGGGTTGCGACTGACCCGCCGGGGGTTCCCTGGTGTGTGTGTTGTGTGTGTGTTGTGTGTGTGTGTGTGTTTGTGTGTGTTTGTGTGTTTGTGTGTGTTTTTTGGTACCCCTTTTGGTCTCCCCATTTGTGGTTGCAGGGGTCGGGTTTAGCCCCTGGCCCCGCCTCTTCACTGGGCTACTGGGTCCCTCTCCCCTGCCCATGAGCTTTATCAAACCTTTCTTAAACTTGTATGGCCTGCCCCCCTTTTCCTTTTCCCCAAGTTTTTCCCATTTCCCCGACCTCTTGACTAAAGGGAAATACTTCCTAACATCCCTTGATTCTTTGGGAAATTTTCCCAACTTCCAATTGCTATTTGTTACTGAGTACTTGATATCCTATTCCTTATCTTACTATGAGAGTTGACCGTTCACAATCATCTTAGCGGTTAGGTAATTGGAACTTACTCCCGACACCCCGAAAACCACGCATAGGTGAATACTTGCGATGCGATGCAGCGGTCCAGCGTGTAGTATCCTGTAGATTGTCCAACTCGATGTGATGTTCTGGCGTATATCCACTTTCGTTTCTTGTCGATATATAATATAACCTATTCACTGAATTTCTTTCGCTTGTCACATATTAATTTCACTTTATTATCTAGGGTGACACACGTGGCAACGTCGCCTGGAGCACACTAGGCCCACTGATCCCGCCTCCAAATATTTATTTCTAGATCACTTATAAAATTATGGCTCTCCCCACACTTATGTGGCTCAGGGCAACTCGTAAATCACTTCAAGGGTTGTTCACTACCCTGACACACTTGATAACCCCTGCAGTACCCTGGTGTAGCCCTCAAAAACACTTATTTGCACAGAAACCTACAAGTTGCGACTGACCCGCACGGCGTCCCTACGGTGTGTGTGTATGTGTGTGTGTATGTGTGTGTGTGTGTGTATATGTGTGTGTATATGTGTGTGTATATGTGTGTGTATATGTATGTACTCACCTATTTGTACTCACCTATTTGTGGTTGCAGGGGTCGAGTCATAGCTCCTGGCCCCGCCTCTTCACTGATTGCTACTAGGTCCTCTCTCTCCCTGCTCCATGAGCTTTATCAAACCTAGTCTTAAAACTATGTATGGTTCCTGCCTCCACTATGTCGCTTTCCAAGCTATTCCACTTCCTGACAACTCTATGACTGAAGAAATACTTCCTAACATCCCTTTGACTCATAGGAGTCTTCAACTTCCAATTGTGACCCCTTGTTTCTGTGTCCCCTCTCTGGAACATCTTGTCTCTGTCCACCTTATCTATTCCTCGCAGTATTTTATATGTCGTTATCATGTCTCCCCTAACCCTCCTGTCCTCTAGTGTCGTCAGGCCGATTTCCCTTAACCTTTCTTCGTAGGACAATCCCCTTAGCTCTGGGACTAGTCTTGTATGTATGTGTGTGTACTCACCTATTTGTACTCGCCTATTTGTGGTTGCAGGGTTCGATTCATAGCTCCTGGCCCCGCCTCTTCACTGATTGCTACTAGGTCCTCTCTCTCCCTGCTCCATGAGCTTTATCAAACCTCGTCTTAAAACTATGTATGGTTCCTGCCTCCACTACGTCACTTTCTAGGCTATTCCACTTCCTGACAACTCTATGACTGAAGAAATACTTCCTAACATCCCTTTGACTCATAGGAGTCTTCAACTTCCAATTGTGACCCCTTGTTTCTCTGTCCCCTCTCTGGAACATCTTGTCTCTGTCCACCTTATCTATTCCTCGCAGTATTTTATATGTCGTTATCATGTCTCCCCTAACCCTCCTGTCCTATAGTGTCGTCAGGCCGATTTCCCTTAACCTTTCTTCGTAGGACAATCCCCTTAGCTCTGGGACTAGTCTTGTTGCAAACCTCTGCACTTTCTCTAATTTCTTGACGTGCTTGACCAGGTGTGGGTTCCAAACTGGTGCTGCATACTCCAGTATGGGCCTGACGTATATGGTGTACAGAGTCTTGAATGATTCCTTAGTGAGGCATTGGAATGCTATTCTTAGGTTTGCCAGCCGCCCGTATGCTGCAGCAGTTATCTGATTGATGTGTGCCTCAGGAGATGTGCTCGGTATTATACTCACCCAAAGATCTTTTTCCTTGAGTGAGGTTTGCAGTCTTTGGCCACCTAGACTATAATCTGTCTGCGGTCTTCTTTGCCCTTCCCCGATCTTCATGACTTTACATTTGGCAAGGTTAAATTCAAGGAGCCAGTTACTGGACCAGGCTTGTAGCCTGTCCAGGTCTCTTTGTAGTCCTGCCTGATCCTCGACTGATTTAATTCTTTTCATTAACTTCACATCATCTGCAAACAGGGGGGTGTGTGTGTGTGTGTGTGTGTGTGTGTGTGTGTGTGTGTGTGTGTGTGTGTGTGTGTGTGTGTGTGTGTGAGAGAGAGACCCAACAATTAAAATTTGCACCAAGAACTCATTACAGTTGTGACCGGGTGTAGAGTAGTGAACTGCTCTTTACTTTATAATTTGTTCATGATTGTAACCATGTATAAACGTAAGTAAGTAAATTTACTTACATGATTCATTACCTTTGTAACTTGTGAGTTCATTACCTTTGTAACTTGCTCAGCTATCAAAACTTTGGGGTCCAGTCCCTGGACCCATTATGTGCCTCTGTAATCTTTTGACTACCGCCCACAGGATGGGTGTGGGGTGCATAATAAAGATATCAAACTAAAACGCAGGGAGTGTGACCTAGTAGCGGCAAGTGAAGAGGCGGGGCCAGGAGCTATGACTCGACCCCTGCAACCACACAACTAAGTGAGTACATTTGCAATATGCGTCCTTGACGGAAATAAATGGTATAAAATACCGACACAATGGAAAAATAAACACATAAGCAGTATAATGTGATCCTTTATTGACAACGTTTCGCCCACGCAGTGGGCTTTATCGAGTCACAGACAGATCTACCTGTAGATCTGTCTGTGACAGGTAGATCTGTCTGACTCGATAAAGCGCACTGCGTGGGCGAAACGTTGTCAATAAAGGATCACATTATACTGCTTATGTGTTTATTTTTCCATGCGTCCTTGACAGAACTAAGTATGATTGCCTCAATTCTTTTTCCAGTTTACTTGATCCATGTTAATAAGTATATGTATCAGCTATATTCTCTCGATTCTAAGATATGTTCTTGTCAAATTATATTGTGCTGTTTGTGAGGAAGGTTCCCCATAGTTACCTTGTGAGATTTCTAGCCTATCGACTGTAAGAGTACTGAACATGCACTAATAAAAAAAATAATCCCCAAAATATGGGTCACTGTAAACTCTGTACATACATATAAAAGTTAATTTGCTAGGCTTGAAACCTATGAATAACATGCAGAGCCGAACTTTGACTTTCTGAAAAACCTAAGCTATATCAAATTTAAGTCGTTAATAATTTGAAAGTCAAAATAGGTAATAGTAAAGTCTGGAAGGAGGGGAGTAACAGTATTTGAGACCACTCACATCGTGAGGCCTTAAGTTGTAGCTAGTTAGCCTATGCAGTCAGTCCGACCATATGTGCCTTAACATTCAAGAATGCTTTAATTCTTAATATACCAGAAATATCTCCGGTAAGCACCCTGGCTCAACAGGTACATACCAGGGAACTAATGAGGTTTTGTGAAAAGTACTCATTGAACCAACAGATAATTGATCCCACTAGAAATAGAAAATACCCTGGATTTGATATTCACAAACAACGAGGAACTAATCAGAGACATAACAGTTACAAAAACAATATACTCTGACCACAACATCAAAGAAGTTCAAACAAGTATTAACTCAGGGTTAGGGAACTGCATAACTGATGTTAGAGATGGGATGTTCAGTAAGTTTAATTTTAACAACCATAGAATTGACTGGGAAAAAAAATAAACCAAGAGCTATCAGACATATCCTGGGAATCAGACATGAGCACCCTAAATCCCCACCAGTGCCTAGAGAAGTTGAATATAGAAGGATACAAGGTATGTATGGAGCACCCACCATTGAGGAACCCCAGAAGAACAGATATAGAAAGAGCGTAGTAGATGGTATAGAAGAAAACGGGTTACTGAATTGCTTAAAAAACACAAATATGCTGCAACAGAGGAAAGATAGCCTTAGCTGAGAGATCACTGAATTAGAGCAAAAACTTAGGATGTCCTACCTAACAGAAGAAGTACAAAGGGAACAAAAAGCCATACAGGATATTGCAAGAAACCCAAAATATTTCTATTCCTATGCAAAATCCAAGCTAAGAACTACCTGTAGAATTGGACCATTAGTTTGAGGAGCAAATGAGTGAAATCCTAAAAGAACAGAATGAGTTGGTGTTCAGCAACCCACTAAATGACAACAAGGTAGAAAATGCAGAAACATTTTTCACTCCAGCAGAAGCCGCACAGACCAGCTAACTGATATTAGTACAATTCCTATAGATTTTGAAAAAGAAATTGATAACATGCCCACTCAGCACCTGGACCAAATTCATGGAATGCCCTATTTATAAAGAAATGCAAAATACCACTAGCACTAGCAAAACGCAAATGTGATTTACACAGATTTTGCAAAGGCGTCTGACAAATGCGACCATGGAATGATAGCGCACAAAATGAGGGCCATAGGCATAACGGGGAAGGTAAGCAGATGGATTTTCGGGTTCCTAACACACACAACACAAAAAAGTAGTAGTATATAGAGCAAGATCCAGCATAAGCGAGGTATAAAGCTCACTGCCCCAAGGCACTGTCATCGCACCTCTGCTGTTTCTCATCCTCATAGCAGACATAGATACAAACACCCGTCACAGTTTTGTATCATCATTTGAAGATGACACTAAAATAAGCATGAAAGTCACTCCGGTAGAAGACACTGAAAAATTACAGGAAGACATAAGAAGGGTCTTCCAGTGGGCAGTGGAGAACAACATGACGTTCAATGGTGATAAGTTCCAGCTGCTGAGGTATGGAAAGAATGAAGAACTCAAAAGGAACACTATATACAAAACTCAAGGTCACCAAATAGAACGAAAGGAACATGTAAAAGACTTGGGAAAAATTATGTCAGATGACCTTTCTTTTAAAGGCTGTAACAAGACAAAGATCACCACAGCCAGGAGGATGACGGGATGGGTAATGAAAACTTTCAAAACAAAGGAAATACTGTAATGCCAGTGGTGACACTCTTGAAATCACTAGTGCTCCCTCATTTAGAATATTGCTTAGTGCTGACGGCCCCGTACAAAGCAGGAGAAATATCAGAGCTGGAACAAATACAAAGATCGTTTACGGCTCACATTGAGCCAGTAAAGCACCTAAATTACTGGGAACGCCTTCAAGTCTTGAACATGTACTCATTGGAGCGGAGGAGAGACACATGATAATATATACCTGGAAAGTACTCGAGGGCTTGGTCCCAAATCTGCACACTGCCATAACATACTGGAGTAAGAGATATGGGAGGAAGTGCAAAATAAACCCAGTGAGGAGCAGGGGTGCGGTGGGAACAATAAGGGAACACTATCAACATTCGGGGTCCCAGACTATTCAACATCTTACCAGAAGATATCAGAAACACGGCTGGAACAAGTGTAGAAGCCTTCAAGGGGAAACTGGACAAGTATCTTCACCAGGTACCAGATATGTGGGGCAGCGGGCCTCCAGGAGCAACAGCCTGGTTGACCAGGCAAGCACCAGACAAGCTCGGGCTCCGAGAGTAGTGAAAAACTCAAAACTCTTCAAAGGTTTATCAAAGGTAAGGATTAAGATAAACTGTTAGTGTAGATACACTAAGAAGTGTACATGATACTATACAATTGGAAAATCCTAGAGGGATTAGTACCAAACTTGCACACGAAAATCATTCCCTATGAAAGCAAAAGACTCGGCAGGAGATGCAACATTCCAACAATGAAAAGCAGAGTCGCCACGAGTACACTGAGACACAACACAATAAGTGTCTAGGGCCCAAGACTATTCAACTGCCTCCCAGCATACATAAGGGGGATTGCCAATGGACCCCTAGCTGTCTTCAAGAAGGCACTGGACAGGCACCTAAAGTCAGTACCTGACCAGCCGGGCTGTGGTTCGTACGTCAGTTTGCGTGAGGCCAGCAGTAACAGCCTCGTTGATCAGACCCTGATCCACCACGAGGCCTGGTCTCAGACCGAGCCGCGGGGGCGTTGACCCCCGAAACTCTGCAGGTATATTCCAGGTAAGAAATACACAACTCTCCGTGTATACACAGTGTAGTCCTTCAAGTTTCAAAGAGAGGACGGGATGTCCTGTGTACTGAAGACGTCATCTAGTGAGTGGCGTCAGGAAGCTCTTTACCGATGTATAAATAGTCAAGCGACGCATGTGAATTATTATTATATACCAGGATTGCATCATAGTTAATGATGATAGTAAGAAGTAAGAAGAATTAATTATATATCTGGCATTATAAATAATGTTGATAGTAACAAGACTTAGATAACTATGATATACTATCCTACCATTAATAATAGTGGCAAAACCTATAGATAATTGCTAATGATAGTAACAAGACTTATAGATTTTTATTATATACCATTCTGGCATTATAGTATATTAATGATGATAGTAACAAGACATGTGAACGATCAACATATACCAGCATGACGTCACAGTATGTTAGGGGATGAAGAAAAAAAAGTGTGGTATCTTGTGGCGGGAAGCCGTGAAACTTGTCCACTGAAGTGTCCGGAAATGTGGAAACATTTCAATGTTTCCTCCTTGTCTCCAAGGAGGGAAGGGGGGTATAACCCCCCCCCTTCCCTCGAGAAAATACCTCACATATGTTGATGTCCTGACCTCAGATGGCTGGGAACTAGAGCGTTGTGTCATGACCTCATATGGTCAGGTATGTAGCTCACGATAGCTAAGGGAAAAGGAGGGTTATACCCCTTCTTCTCTGACCATTTTTTTGCATTTAATGAATGTTAATAATGAGCAGATAAAAATTAGTCATTTATCTTTGACAGTCTAAGGCTTCCAACAGCTGCACCTGGACTTACCTCTGACAACAACGGTGGAATATTGTCCCCATAGCTGAGTATTTCGTGAACCATGTAAGGGTTAGGAATATGGCCTAACTTTTTCATGAATTGTACTATTCCACAGGTTATCTCGGGTAAAAGGAGTGATGTGACTCTACCTGTGTTTGGAATAATCGCCAACTCATTATGACTTTAAAAGAATAAAGATTTTATTTCTTTACAAAGGTTTCAATGTGTAATTACAATTTTGATTTGTTAAATATAAAGTCTTGAACTTGTACTCATTGAAGCGGAGGAGAGAGAGATACATGATAATATATACCTGGAAAGTACTCGAGGGCCTGGTCCCAAATCTGCACACTGCCATAACAACATACTGGAGTGAGAGATATGGGAGAAAGTGTAAAATAAACCCAGTGAGGAACTGGGGTGATGTGGGGACAATAAGGGAACACTGTATCAATATCCGGGGTCCCAGACTATTCAACATCTTACCAGAAGTTATCAGAAACACAGCTGGAACCAGTGTAGAAGCCTTCAAGAGGAAACTGGAGAAGTATTTTCACCAGGTGCCAGATAAACCAGGCTGTGATGGATATGCGGGGCAGGGGGCCTCTAGCAGCAACAGCCTGGAAGACCAGCCAAGCACCAGACGAGCCTGGCCCATGGCCGGGCTCCGAGAGTACCTAAACTCTCGAAACTCTTCAAAGGAAGGTTACCTAACAATGAATTCGGGAGTCACCTCCCGCACAGCCCGGTCTCAGACCAGGCCTCCAGTCATATAAACAAAATTGTAAAAAAATACTCGTATATTACACTGGGAAACTATACAATGACTTTCAAATATATGTACGAGGAAATGATAATGAAAGCTGTTAACAATATATTTTAGACCAAAGCATGAATATGAAGTGTGGATGTGGAGTCCGCCACTAAAAAATATTTATATATATATATATATATATATATATATATATATATATATATATATATATATATATATATATGAAAGTCCGCATTAGAGCTATTAAATGGCTCCCAAAGCTAAGAAATATGATGCATAACTGAAAGATGCCCCTGCTGGCTAATAAAGGAAAATAAATGACATAACTACAGTTATAAGCAGTGGTGAACATCCCAACTGAGAAAAAGTAAAGCAGAGAAAACACTACAAAGTTCTTATTCACATATAAAATGGCCGAAGAATGGAATGGACTAACCAATAAGGAAATAACACAACCACTGGAAATTAAAAATCATATATAAATTAATTACTGAAAACTGGACACCAAGTGCACAGCTCTGCTCCTCTAACTACAACTAGGAAATAATAACAGGTAAGTACACTTAACAGACACAATACAGGAAAAGGCTACAAGACCTGGATAGACCGTAGGACTGGTCGCAGAAGTAACTATATTGAACTATACCCCTGACAAGTACAAGATAATGGACATTGGAAAAAAGAATGAAGACCAAATAAGGAAACTGAAACCTTTCCAACAATTTGCTGATGACTTGAAACCAATGAGAATGGTGAGGAGCTGTAGAGGGTAGACTGTATGACCCTTGTGGGTTTAACGCTTATGATTATAATTATAATGTAGAGGGTAACATCCACAAGATGATGCAAACAGGTTGCAAACGTGGTCAGGAAAGTAGCTAATGGAAATAAATCCTAAGAGGGGAGAGGGGGACTTCCTCTTCCGAGCTACTGCCCTACTGTACACTAAGTACTGTCCTGCACAGCAAATGCTGTCTTGCACAGCAAGTGCTGTCCTGCACAGTAAGTGCTGAGGCATAGAAAAAGCTCCAGTCGGCGCTCACCCGAATGAAATAATTCAACACAACTGTCAACTGTTCACAACCGTGTCATTACGATTTCGCCAGTAACTGTCAACTTGTGTTCGCCAAAAGTCCTTGAGGCAAAAAATTCACCCACTCCTGCCAGGGTCCCCTTTAGGGATGGGGACGTAGGAGGGGTGGGAGAGACTTCCTTGCCGGCTCTATTTATTTTATTTTATTATGCACTCCATACCCATGGTATGAATGGTAGTCAAAAGATTACAGATGAACATAATGGGTCCAGGGAATGAGCACCAAAGTTTTGATAGTAAACAAGTTACAATGGTAATGAACTATTTACATGTTTATATCTGCTTACAATCGTAATGAGTTATTTATGCATACCTGAATTAGGTCACACAAAAAATACAAAAACATTATATATTTTAGTAAGGTATGATTTAAATAAAAAAAAGCTTAAGTGGTTATGCATTATTTACAGTGAGCAATGTCAGGGTATATTTCCAGAGTGCTTGATAATATACTATTGTGAATAAAATACTTTGACATTTCTTGAACATTTTTGAGTGAGTTGTCTCTAAGAGAATTTTTAACAGCATTCCAGAACATAATGAAGCCGTGTGACAATTGTCCATCTGGCAGTTTACATTTAGTTTGGTCTATATCATCTGGAGGTGATGATTTACCTGGAGTTTACCTGGAGAGAGTTCCAGGGGTCAAGGCCCCCCCGCAGCCCGGTCTGTGACCAGGCCTCATGGTGGACCAGGGCCTGATCAACCAGGCTGTTACTGCTGACCGCATGCAGTCCAACGTAAGAAACACAGCCTGGCTGGTCAGGTACCGACTTTAGGTGCCTGTCCAGTGCCTGTTTGAAGACAGCCAGGGGTCTATTGGTAATCCCCATTATGTACGCTGGGAGGCAGTTGAACAGTCTTGGGCCCCTGACACTTATTATGTTGTCTCTCAACGTGCTAGTGGCACCCCTGCTTTTCATTGGGGGGATGTTGCATCGCCTGCCGAGTCTTTTGCTTTCGTAGGAAGTGACTCTCGTGTGCAAGTTTGGTACTAATCCCTCTTAAGATTTTCCAAGTGCATATACTAATGTATCTCTCCCGCCTGCGTTCTAGGGAGTACAGGTTTAGGAATTTAAAGCGTTCCCAGTAATTGAGGTGGTTTATTGCAGTTATGGGTGCCGTGAAGGTTCTCTGCACATTTTCTAGTTCAGCAATTTCACCTGCCTTGAAAGGTGCAGTTAGTGTGCAGCAATATTCCAGCCTAGATAGAACAAGCGACCTGAAAAGTGTCATCATGGGCTTGGCATCCCTGGTTTTGAAGGTTCTCATTATCCATCCTGTCATTTTTCGAGCAGATGCGATTGCTACAGTGTTATGGTCCTTGAAGGTGAGATCCTCTGACATGACCACTCACAGGTCTTTGACATTAGTTTTTCGCACTATTGTGTGGTTGGAATTTGTTTTATACTCCAATGAAATTTTAATTTCCTCACGTTTTCCATATCGGAGTAATTGAAATTTCTCCTCATTGAACTTCATATTCTTTTCTGCAGCCCATTTAAAGATTTGGTTGATGTTTGCTTGGAGTTTTGCAGTGTCTTCAATGGTGGACACTGTCATGCAGATTCGGGTGTCATCTGCAACGGAAGACACGGCACTGTGGCTTATATCCCTGTCTATGTCCGATATGACGATGAGGAACAAGATGGGAGCGAGTACTGTGCCTTGTGGAACAGAGCTTTTCACCGTAGCCAGCTCAGACTTTACTCTGTTGACTACTATTCTTTGTGTTCTATGTGTTAGGAAATTATAGATCCATCTACCAACTTTTCCTGTTATTCCTTTATCACGCATTTTGTGTGCTATTACACCATGGTCACACTTGTCGAAGGCTTTTGCAAAGTCTGTGTATATAACATCTGCATTCTGTTTGTCTTCTAGAGCATCCAGGACCTAGTCGTAGTGGTCCAGTAGTTGGGACAGACAGGAGCGACCTGCTCTAAACCCATGCTGCCTTGGGTTGTGTAATTGATGAGTATCTAGATGTATAGCGATGTTGCTTCTTAGAACCCTTTTAAGATTTTTATGATATGGGATGTTAGCGCTATTGGTCTGTAGTTCTTTTCCAGTGCTTTACTGCCCCCTTTGTGGAGTGGCGCTGTCTGTTGTTTTTAGTAACTGCGGGACGACCCCAGTGTCCATGCTCCCTCTCCATAGGATGTTAAAAGCACGTGATAGGGGCTTCTTGCAGTTCTTGATGAACACGGAGTTCCATGAGTCTAGGCCTGGGGCGGAGTGCATGGGCATGTTATTTATCGCCTCTTCGAAGTCTATCAAGTTCTGTGGCACTCTAGTAAAAAAATCATTTAGGTCTTCGACTTTCAGTCTGGTTAGCGGCTCGCTAAAAACTGAGTCATACTGAGACTTGAGTAGCTCACTCATTTCCTAGCTGTCATCTGTGTAGGACCCATCCCGTTTAAGTAGGGGCCCAATACTGGATGTTGTTCTCGACTTTGATTTGACATAAGAAAAGAAATACTTTGGGTTTCTTTCGATTTCATTTATGGCTTTTAGTTCTTCCCGCGTTTCTTGATTCCTGTAAGATTCCTTTAGTTTTAGTTCGATGTTTGCTATTTCTCTGACCAGTGTCTCCCTACGTATTTCAGATATGTTTGCCTCTTGTAGCCGCTCTGTTATTCTTTGCCTTCGTCTGTATAGAAAGTGCCTTTCTCTTTCTAGTTTACATCTTCTCCTCCTTTTCCTTAAGGGAATTTGTCTTGAGCATACCTCAAGTGCCACAGTTATTTTGTTCTAGACATAGGTTAGGATCCGAGATGCTTAGGCTATCTTCCCAGTTTGTATCATTTAGGACTTGGTTTACTTGGTCCCACCTTATGTTTTTGTTATTGAAGTTGAATTTGGTGAAGGCTCTCTCGCGGCTGATCACATTTTGTCGGTCTGCCCCTTCCCCATCAGCATACATGTCTGGACCTCTATTATATTGTGATCCGAGTATATTGTTTTTGATATGATGACATTTCGTATCAGATCATCATTGTTAGAGAAGATGAGGTCCAGCGTATTCTCCAATCTTGTAGGCTCTATTATTTGCTGGTTTAAGGTGAATTTTGTGCAAAGATTTAAAAGCTCGTGTGTGTGCGAGTTTTCATCTGAGCTGCCTCCTGGTGTTATCTCTGCTACCACATTATTTGCAATATTCCTCCATTTTAGGTGCCTTAGGTTGAAGTCCCCCAGGAGCAAGATAACCTGATAGAGATATTAGTAACTCAGCTGGAGCCGGGCGGTAGTGACATCCAAGTCTCCAAATTTTGTTAGATGCACCACAGACATGTGGCTCCTATCTCCAGACCCATCCTGGAGAGAATTGGGTCAGGGGCCTTGATTAGCACCACAGTTTGATCAAGAAAGTAACTCTTGTCCTAACATATTTTTCAATCCCTTGATGGCACTTTCCCTTCCTCCTTGATGTCACTTTCCCTTCCTCCTTGATGTCACTTTCCCTTCCTCCTTGATGGCACTTTCCCTTCCTTGATGGCACTTCCCCTTTCTCCATGATGGCACTTCCCCTTCCTCCTTGATGGCACTTCCCCTTCCTCCTTGATGGCACTTCCCCTTCCTCCTTGATGGCACTTCCCCTTCCTCCTTGATGGCACTTCCTCTTCCTCCTTGATGGCACTTCCCCTTCCTCCTTGATGGCACTTCCCTTCCTCCTTGATGGCACTTCCCCTTCCTCCTTGATGGCACTTCCTTCCCTTCCTCCTTGATGGCACTTCCCTTCCTCCTTGATGGCACTTCCCTTCCTCCTTGATGGCACTTCCCCTTCCTCCTTGATGGCACTTCCCCTTCCTCCTTGATGGCACTTCCCCTTCCTCCTTGATGGCACTTCCCCTTCCTCCTTGATGGCACTTCCCCTTCCTCCTTGATGGCACTTCCCCTTCCTCCTTGATGGCACTTCCCCTTCCTCCTTGATGGCACTTCCCTTCCTCCTTGATGGCACTTCCCCTTCCTCCTTGATGGCACTTCCCCTTCCTCCTTGATGGCACTTCCCCTTCCTCCTTGATGGCACTTCCCCTTCCTCCTTGATGGCACTTCCCCTTCCCCTTGATTGTACTTCCCTTTCCCTTTGATTGGTCAAAACTCGACATGATGCCAAGGTATGTGACGACGCTGCCATAGGAAATAAAGAATATAGCCCAGGGAAAACTAGTCCAGGGAAGACATGACCAGAGAAGACCAGGAAAGACATGACCAGAGAAGACCAGGAAAGACATGACCAGAGAAGACCAGGAAAGACATGACCAGAGAAGACCAGGAAAGACATGACCAGAGAAGACCAGGAAAGACATGACCAGAGAAGACCAGAAAAGACATGACCAGGGAAGACAAGACCAGGAAAGATATGATCAGTGAAGATTAGTCCAGGAAAGATATGATCACGGAAGATTAGTCCAGGAAAGACATGACCAGGGAAGATTAGTCCAGGAAAGACATGGCCAGGGAAGGCATGACCAAAGAAGATTAGTCCAGGAAAGATATGATCACGGAAGATTAGTCCAGGAAAGACATGACCAGGGAAGATTAGTCCAGGAAAGACATGGCCAGGGAAGGCATGACCAAAGAAGATTAGTTCAGGAAAGACATGACCAGGGAAGATTAGTCCAGGAAAGATATGACCAGAGAAGATTAGTCCAGGAAAGACATGACCAGAGAAGATTAGTCCAGGAAAGACATGACCAGAAAAGATTAGTCCAGGAAAGACATGACAAGGAAGATTTGAGTGCACCAAGTCTGCCTTTTCTGTTAAACTCTTCTTTCTTTATGTATATAATTCCTCAGAATCCGTAGATCACATGAATACAGATCGATCGATCTTCTCTCTTCTTTTCCCTATTATTAATTTTTTTGTAGTATATGCAATATTTGTTTTTACCAATTACTATACCTTGTGATTTATCATAATTTGTAATAACATCCTTATGTATAGTTATAATGTTCAACTGTCGTGTACTTTGACACTGTATAGAACCAGCCCAGAGCCGTACGCCTGTAGTCTCTAGTTTGTATTAGCTATATGTTGGGACACCATACGGTAACACCGCCGAGCTGTCAGTAGTACTGTGTACTCACCAGTAACCGTTACAATCCGTTATGTGACTCACTGCTGCTGCCCATATATGACGTCACGAGACACCCTTTGAACTGATGCCCAGGGCAGTACTCGTGAGTCACCTTAGTTCAAGATGGGATAGTAGAGGAGACAGGTCAGGCTCTGAGTGCTCTCCCTTATTTACCATAATTATATGTTACCAAGCCATCCATCGTGTGTGTTTGTTCTCCAAATCCATCAATCAAACTTCCATGACAAAGACATGATCAGGGAAGATTAGTGCAGGAAAGACATGACCAGGGAAAATTAGTCCAGGAAAGACATGACCAAGGAAGATTGGTAAAGGAAAGGCATGACCAAGGAAGATTAGTCCAGGAAAGACATGACCAGGGAAGATTAGTCCAGGAAAGACATGACAAGGAAAGACATGACCGGTCATGTCTTCCCTGGTCCAGGAAAGACATATTCACATCACATAAAATTTAGAGTAGGTTACTAGTATATAACAACAAGCTGTCTGTAATGCAAAGGGGGGGGAGGAGGGACAGAGTGGGGAGGAGAGGGACAGAGTGGGGGAGGGAAGGGGAAGAGAGGGAGGGACAGAGTGGGGAAGAGAGGGAGGGACAGTGGTGAGGAGAGAGATGAAGGGAAGGACAGAGCAGGGGAAGAGAGGGAAGGGAGGGACAGAGCGAGGGGAGAGGGAAGGGGAGGGACAGATTGGGGAGAAGGGAGGGACAGAGTGGAGAGAGGGAGGGACAGAGCAGGGAGAGAGGGGAGAAGGGAGGGGGAGAGAGGGGATGGAAGGGGCAGAGTGGGGAGGGGAGGAACAGAGTGGGGAGGAAAGGACAGATTGGGGGAGGGAGAGGATAGGGACAGAGCAAGGAGAGAGAGAGAGGGGGGCATAGTAGGGAGAGAAGGGAGGGGAGTGACAGAGGCAGGGGAGAGGGGAGGGACAAAGCAGGGAGAGATGGGACAGAGTGGGGGAGAGAGGAAGGGACAGTGGGGGAGAGAGGGGAGGGACAGAGCAGGGGAGGGAGGGAGGAACAGAGCGGGGGAGAGAGGGGGGGATTAACAGAGTGGGGGGAGGGAAGGGACAGAGTGTGGGAATGGGGAACTAGCAAATCCCCACCATAGTGCCGGAATTTCGGAGCGAAATTACCGAGAAAATAATGACATGACTTGGAACATTGTTAACACGACTTGGAACTTTGTTAACATGACTTGGAACTTTGTTAACATGACTTGGAACTTTGTTAACATGACTTGGAACTTTGTTAACATGCTGTTCGGTGTCGACCATGACAACAATCACAACAAAACCTACAATAAAACACCAAAAAAAAAAAAAACACTACAACAAAAACAAAAAGCAAAACAACAAAAAACAACCACACCAATACAAAACCTAACAAAAACAGCCACAAAACAAAAACTACAAGAAACACCACAACAAAAACAACCACATCAAAAGCAAAAACACCCCAAAAATACACAAGAGTATTAACGCGACCATGCATGTATGTGTGCGCGCGCGCGCGCTCACCTATTTGTGGTTGCAAGGGTCGAGTCATAGCTCCTGGCCCTGCCTCTTCACTGATCACTACTAGGTCCTCTCTCTCCCTGCTCCATGAGCTTTATCATACCTTGTCTTAAAACTACGTACGGTTCCTGCCTCCACTACGTCACTTGCCAGACTGTTCCACTTTCTGACAACTCTATGACTAAAGAAATACTTCTTAACATCTCTGACTCATCTGAGGCTTCAACTTCCAATGGTGACCCCTTGTTTCTGTGTCCCATCTCTAGAACCTCCTGTCTCTGTCCACTGACAATTCCTCGCAGTATTTTGTACGTTGTTATCATGTGTTCCCTAGCCCTCCTGTCCTCCATTGTCATCAGGCCGATTTCCCTTAACCTTTCTTCATAGGACAATCCCCTTAGCTCTGGAACTAGCCTTGTTGCAAACCTTTGCATCTTCTCAAATTTTTGTGTGTGTACTCACCTAATTGTGGTTGCAGGGGTCGATTCACAGCTCCTGGCCCTGCCTCTTCACTGGTTGCTACTAGGTTCTCTCCCTGTTCCATGAGCTTTATCATGCCACTTCTTTAAGCTATGTATGGATCCTGCCTCCACTACATCACTTTCCAGACTATTCCACTTCCTGACAAATCTTTGACTGAAGAAATACTGCCTAACATCCCTGTGACTCATCTGAGTCTTCAGCTTCCAATTGTGACCCCTTGTTTCTGTGTCCCATCTCTGGAACATCCTGTCTCTGTCCACCTTGTCAATTCCTCGCAGTATTTTGTATGTTATTATCATGTCTCCCCTAACCCTCCTGTCCTACAGTGTCGTCAGGCGAATTTCCCTTAACATCTCCTTGTAGGACATTCCCTTTAGCTTTGGGTCTTGTTGCAAACCTTTGCACTTTCTCTAATTTCTTGACAAACGTGACCGGGTGTGGGTTCCAAACTGGTGCTGCATACTCCAATATGGGTTTGACATACACGGTGTAGTCTTGAATGATTCCTTACTGAGGTATTGGAACACTATTCTCAGGTTTGCCAGGCGCCCATATGCTGCAGCAGTTATCTGGTTGATGTGCGCCTCGGAGATGTGCTCGGTATTATACTCACTCCAAGATCCTTTTCCTTGAGTGAGGTTTGCAGTCTTTGGCCACTTAGTCTATACTCTGTCTGCGGTCTTCGTTGCCTTTCCCCAATCCTCATCCAATTTTATTTTCCTCATTAACTTCACATCATCTGCAAACAAGGACACTTGTGAGTCTATCCCTTCCTTCATGTCATTCACATATACCAAAAAAAACACTGGTCCTAGGACTGACCCTTGTAGAACCCCGCTCCTCACAGACGCCCACTCTGACACCTCGTCACGTACCCGGACTTGTTGTCTCCCTGTCAGGTATTCTCTGATCCATTCCAGTGCCCTTCCTGTTAAGGATGCTTGATCCTCTAGCTTTTGCACTAATCTCTTGTGAAGAACTGTGTCAAAGGCCTTCTTGAAGTTTAAGAAAATGCAATCTACAAACTCCAGTAGGTTTGTGACACAGGATTTTCTTTCCCTGAATCCATGCTGGTTGTCGTTTATAAGCTGCTTCCATTCTAGGTGCTTCACTCTCCTCCTGATAATCTTCTCCATGACTTTGCATACTATACACGTCAGTGACACTGGTCTGTAGTTTAGTGCCTTGTGTCTGTCTCCTTTCTCAGAAATGGGGACTACATTTATCATCATCCATACCTCAGGTATTTGCCCAATTTCAATGGATGTGTTGAAAATTGTTGTTCGTGGCACACACAGCGTCTCTGCTCCCTCTCTGACTGCCCAGGGAGAGATGTCCAGTCCCACTGCCTTTGAGGTATCAGGTTCATTTTGCAGCTTCATCTCATCCAGCACATGTTGGTATATCTCTTGTTGTACCCCTCTGTTCTGACTTCCCAGAGTCCTTTCTGTCTCCACTGTAAATACTTCCTTAACTCTCAAGTTGAGCTCCTCACATACTTCTTGGTCGTTTCTTGTGAACTCCCCTCCTTCCTTCCTCAGCCTGATTACCTGGTCCTTGACTGTTGTATTCCTCCTGATGCGACTATACAACAGCTTCGGGTCAGACTTGACCTTCGATGCTATGTCATTTTTGTACTGTCGCTGGGCCTCCCTCCTTATCTGTGCATGCTCGTTTCTGGCTCTTCGACTAATCTCTCTATTTTCCTGGGTCCTTTGTCTTCTGTACTTTTTCCATTCTTTAGTGCACTTAGTTTTTCGCCTCCTTACCCCTTTGGGTAAACCAAGGGCTTGTTCTGGTCTTCCCATTATTTCTGTTGCCCTTGGGAACAAACGTCTCTTTTTGCTTCCTTGCATTTTGTTGTCACATAGTCCATTTCATTTATTGATTTTCCAACCAATTCTCTTTCTCACTGAACCTTCTGGAGGAAGTTCCTCATGCCTTAGTCTCCTTTTTTGTAGTTTGATTTCTCCCTACTCCTGTTATGCTTTCCACTTGTAACTATGTATTCAAAGCTCAGAACCACATGATCACTAGCTCCGAGGGACCTTTCATATGTGATGTCCTCAATGTCCGAGCTACTCAGGGTGAATTCAAGGTCCAGTCTTGCTGTTTCATCCTCATCTCTCTCTCTCTCTGGTAGTGTCCCTAACATGTTGATGCACAAGGTTTTTCAGTACCACATCCATCATCTTGGCTCTCCAAGTTTTGGGACCCCCATGTGGCTCCAGGTTTTCCTAATCAATCTCCTTGTGATTGAATTGACCCATAACTAGTAACTGCTCTACCCATGTGAGCTCTTCTGACCACTTCAGCTAGTGTGTCCACCATTGCTCTGTTGCTCTTTTTATATTCTTCTCTTGGCCTCCTACAGTTCTATGGTGGGCTGAACATCACTGCAATGACTACCTTGTCTCCCCCAGACTGAATTATACCCATGTAATCCTTTTTGCCCATTTTGTCCATTCCTTCCATTTCCTCAAATTCCCATCAGTTTTTAATAAGCAGTGCAACTCCTCCTTTCCCTGTGCTTCCTCGATCTTTCCTCAGGATCTGGTATCAGGGTGGGAAGATTGTGCATCATCCTTGTGAGTTTTGTTTCTGTGAGTGCTATGATGTCTGGGGATATCTCCTTGAATTTTTCCATCTGCGGAAGACCTGGCGGGGAACTATGGGGGGTTTCTGTGGGTGTGGAGTTTGTGATGAGGGGGTGGGGGCAGTGGGTACGATGTGTGGGTTTTGGGTTAGATTGGTTACATTGGGGTTGTCATGGTTGTGGTCCTTCTGTAGGTGGTTCTGAGGGAGGTTGTATTTGCTCTTCCTCCTGAGTCTGAGTTCTGCTGCTCATCTTTGTCTCTCTTTCCTCCTTGCATCCTTGTACCCTCACTTTCAGTTTCTGCCTTTCTTGTGTTCTGTCTCAGTCGAGGTATGTCCCTTAGTTGTTCTTTCTCCTGCAGGATCCCGTTTCAAGCTGATTCTGCCTTGAAAATCACTTTGACTGCCGGTTTTTTCCTCTTGCAAAACCCCCTATTCTCAGAAAACTTGTCCACTGGGTTATGTCGTCCTCTCCTATTGATTTCATGATACTTTCAATCCTTTTTTTCTCCCCCTGTCTTCTTCCTTCATAAGTTTCCCCTTCAACTTCCTGGAGCCCATAAACAAAAACTGACCTCTACCTTTCATCCTCCCACTGCATTTCCCTTTGCATCCCTTGAGTCAATTTAGTTGCCTGCACTGTTTCTTTTCTATCTGATGTCCTTGTTCTCAGTGGTCTGTCATTTTCCCTTCTCAGCTTTTTCTGGGCACTGCTGTGGTCTGTTAGGGCCTCTGCCTATAGCTTACCTCTTTCATTTTCTTCAGTCCTCTCGTTTGTTCCTGGTGTGCTCCTCGTTTGTGACTGACGTAGCAGTTCCTGATGTCATGCCTGTACTGCTCTTTGGATCTTTGGACTGTTTCAGTTTTTTTAGTTCCTCTTCTAACCTCTGTATCTTAGCTTCTGCTGCTATGGCTTGTAGCTACCATTTCCTGCTCTTTGCAGCTATCATCTCCTCCATTTTCTTGCTAAGCTCTTCTAGCTTTCTTCCCCACTCTTCTTCCCTTTTCATGAGCTCTGCCACCCAATCTTCCCTTCCAGGCTCATTCACCAGTCCCCTGGTTCTCCATCCTACTCTTTGGCAACCCATTTTTTTTGTCACCACAGAAAGAATAAACTTATGTGTGTGTGTGTGTGTCTGCGGAAGACCTGGCGGGGAACTATGGGGGGTTTCTGTGGGTGTGGAGTTTGTGATGAGGGGGTGGGGGCAGTGGGTACGATGTGTGGGTTTTGGGTTAGATTGGTTACATTGAGGTTGTCATGGTTGTGGTCCTTCTGTAGGTGGTTCTGAGGGAGGTTGTATTTGCTCTTCCTCCTGAGTCTGAGTTCTGCTGCTCATCTTTGTCTCTCTTTCCTCCTTGCATCCTTGTACCCTCACTTTCAGTTTCTGCCTTTCTTGTGTTCTGTCTCAGTCGAGGTATGTCCCTTAGTTGTTCTTTCTCCTGCAGGATCCCGTTTCAAGCTGATTCTGCCTTGAAAATCACTTTGACTGCCGGTTTTTTCCTCTTGCAAAACCCCCTATTCTCAGAAAACTTGTCCACTGGGTTATGTCGTCCTCTCCTATTGATTTCATGATACTTTCAATCCTTTTTTTCTCCCCCTGTCTTCTTCCTTCATAAGTTTCCCCTTCAACTTCCTGGAGCCCATAAACAAAAACTGACCTCTACCTTTCATCCTCCCACTGCATTTCCCTTTGCATCCCTTGAGTCAATTTAGTTGCCTGCACTGTTTCTTTTCTATCTGATGTCCCTGTTCTCAGTGGTCTGTCATTTTCCCTTCTCAGCTTTTTCTGGGCACTGCTGTGGTCTGTTAGGGCCTCTGCCTATAGCTTACCTCTTTCATTTTCTTCAGTCCTCTCGTTTGTTCCTGGTGTGCTCCTCGTTTGTGACTGACGTAGCAGTTCCTGATGTCATGCCTGTACTGCTCTTTGGATCTTTGGACTGTTTCAGTTTTTTAGTTCCTCTTCTAAGCTCTGTATCTTAGCTTCTGCTGCTATGGCTTGTAGCTACCATTTCCTGCTCTTTGCAGCTATCATCTCCTCCATTTTCTTGCTAAGCTCTTCTAGCTTTCTTCCCCACTCTTCTTCCCTTTTCATGAGCTCTGCCACCCAATCTTCCCTTCCAGGCTCATTCACCAGTCCCCTGGTTCTCCATCCTACTCTTTGGCAACCCATTTTTTTTGTCACCACATAAAGAATAAACTTATGTGTGTGTGTGTGTGTGTAGATGTGTAGGTGTGTAGGTGTGTGGAGGTGTTTGTGGGAGGGAGGGAGAGGGGAGGGAGGTAGGGAGATGGATATAGAGTGGGAGGGGGAGACAGTGACAGAGGGTGAGAGAGATGGGGGAATGATAGGGGAGAATGAGGAGAGGGAGAAAGGAAGAGAAGAAAAGGCAAAGGGGGAAGAGGTAGAAATAGGAGAATGGAGAGGAGGGAGGGGAAGAGGAGAGGTAGAGGGAGAGAGTGTGTGTGTGAGTGTGAGAGAGAGTCAGTGTTTTTCTGTATCTGTTTGAGTGTGTGTGTGTGTGTGTGTTTATTGCCATGAGTCACTTCCCAAGAGTAATCTGATTTTGGAAAAGCACTGGATACTGTGACATGTACACACATGTATGCCCACCACATGTACACACATTTATGCACCCACCACACGTACACATAGATGTACACTCAATACACGTATAAACACATACACCCTCTACATGTACATACACACTCTCTACATGTACATACAGTCAACCCTCCGTTTTCGTGTATCTCTGTTTTCGTGTGTTTCAGTTTTCGTGTAGTTTTTTCGGGGAAATTTTACCTCCGTTTTCGGTGATTACCTCCATTTTCGTTCATGGTACGGAACCTGTCCAGTGCCCAACACACATACAAAGCCCACAAGTCCGCCTCCCACGCACATTCTCAGGCAGTGTAGCATTGTTTCTGGATGAGTGAACATTATCCTGCGAGTTTATACAAAACATTTCTTAACAATCCATTGTTTTTGGCCCTTGATTATTGAGTGAGACTGCTAAATAAGCCACCACGGGCCCAAAGAAAGCTCCTAGTGTCAGTCATTTGGTAAAGAAAGTGAAGAACACCATAGAATTAAAGAAAGAAATAGTAGCAAAGTATCAAAGTAGAGTTGATAAAGGCTATAGCACCAGCCAGCGATAAAGTGTAGCAAGTAAGTTAAGCCATTAATCGATAGAAAAATGACGACACGAAACTTAACTCTTCCATTGTTTGTTTGAGCAGTATAGGGACACTGAGACCAGAGCCGTCCTCTGCCAACATCTCCAAGGTAAGTGTAAATATTTCTTATTTATATAAGTGTGAATATTTCTTATTTATAAATTAAAGTGTAAATATTTATTTATAAATTAAAGTGTAAATATTTATTTATAAATTAAAGTGCAAATATTTATTTATAAATTAAAGTGTAAATATTTATTTATAAATTAAAGTGTAAATATTTATTTATAAATTAAAGTGTAAATATTTATTTATAAATTAAAGTGTAAATATTTATTTATAAATTAAAGTGTAAATATTTATTTATAAATTAAAGTGTAAATATTTATTTATAAATTAAAGTGTAAATATTTATTTATAAATTAAAGTGTAAATATTTATTTATAAATTAAAGTGTAAATATTTATTTATAAATTAAAGTGTAAATATTTATTTATAAATTAAAGTGTAAATATTTATTTATAAATTAAAGTGTAAATATTTATTTATAAATTAAAGTGTAAATATTTATTTATAAATTAAAGTGTAAATATTTATTTATAAATTAAAGTGTAAATATTTATTTATAAATTAAAGTGTAAATATTTATTTATAAATTAAAGTGTAAATATTTATTTATAAATTAAAGTGTAAATATTTATTTATAAATTAAAGTGTAAATATTTATTTATAAATTAAAGTGTAAATATTTATTTATAAATTAAAGTGTAAATATTTCTTATTTATAAATTATGTTCATTGTGTGAATAGAGCTGGTGGCGGCCTGCTGCTGCTGCCGCCGACCACCACCAGCAGTGGCCCTTATACCCAACAACACTACCGCCAGTTCTCTCATACATGACATATTTTATTCATTCTAGAGTATATATCATGTTTCTATATTGTTTATTATGTCATATTAGATGAAGTGAGATAGATAAATAAGGCGTAGAGCTGATATTAGTGTCAAATTGAAGCATTTTGTCCTGCCTCCCAACACTAAACTCGCCTCCCTCTCTCCTCCTCTCCATCTTCCATACACCAACAAGAGTTGCTAATAAAGGTAAGTGTGATGTTAAATGTTCATTTATACATGTTATTAGTGCTTTATATTTATTTGTTAATCTTTTCTGTATGTAAATCTATATTTAATCTCTAAAAAAATATTTTTTTGTTAATACTCCTGGGTGTCTGAAATGGATTAATTGAATTTCCATTACTTCTTATGGGAAAAATGGTTTCAATTTTCGTGTATTTCAGTTTTAGTGCATCCCTCAGGAACGGATTATGCACGAAAGCGGAGGGTTGACTGTACACACATGTATACCCAAAACACGTTCACACACTTGTACATCCGCTACACGTACACACATATACACCCGCTACACGTACACACATACACCCATTACACGTACACACACATACACCCGCTACACATACACATATATACACACCTGCTACACGTACACACACACAACCAAAGGACAGTGTAGCCATGACATCAGGAACTTCTATCAGTCACAGACAAGGGGACTGTAGGGAACAAAGGAGTTATACTGTATGCGAAGGCCCTATCAGACCCACATGGAGCCTGGGAAAAGACGAGGAGCACACTAAGAACAAATGAGAGGACTAAAGACAATGAAGGAGCTATGCTATATGCAGAGACTAACAGACAACTGCAGTGGCCAGGAACAGCTAAGCAGGAAAGACAGACCACTGAGCACAGGGGCATCAGCCAGGGAAGGGATTGAAGGAAGGAACTAAATCACCTCAGAGGATGCAAAGGGAGATACAGTGGGAAGACGAAAGGGAGAGGTCAGTTTTTGTCTACAGGCTCCAGGAAGTCGAAGGGGAAGCTTATAATGAAAGAAAACAGGAGAAAAAAAGCGATTGCAAGTGTCATGAAAGCAAAAGGTGAGGATGACATGACCCAGGTGACAAATTTTCGGAGCATTGGGTGATTTCAAAGAGGAAGAAAATGCCCTGTCAAAGAAATTTTCAAGGCAGAATCGGGTCGGACCAGGATCCTGCAGGAGAAAGCACAGCTAAGGGACAAACCAGAGTACCGGAGAGTGTACCTCGATCGAGACAGAACACAAGAAAGGATGATACTCAAAGAGGGAACAAAGACGTAAGGAAAACCGAGAGGCAATGACGAAGATGAGCAAGGGAACCCAGACTCAGCTGGAAGAGCAAACACACCCTCCTCTAGAAATACCCATAGAAGGAATCCAACCATGACAACCCCAATGCAACTGAACAATCTAAACCATAACCAACACAGAGTTCACTCTGTCCCCACCCCCACATTACAAACCTCACCCCTACAGCAACCCCCTATGGACACTCTGCCCCCACCCCCTCATCACAAACCCCACCCCCACTGCAACCCCCCATAGGCCCCATGGGCACTCTGCTCCCACCCTCATCACAAACCCCACCCCCACCGAAAGCCATTGCCAGGGCTCCTGCTCCCCCAACCCCAACATTCTCCCTGGACCACAGTTTTAGAATAGTTGAAAGTTTGGAACATGAACGCAAATGGAATAATGAATGTGAGGAGTGGCATGAAAGATTCATAGCAGTCACAGAAACGAAACTCACAGAGACAATAACAGACGTAATCTTCCCACCAGGATATCAGATCCTGAGGAAAGATAGGAGCAGAGGGGGAGGAGGGGGTTCCACTGCTCATTAAAAACTGATGGAGATTTGAGGAAATGGAATGAATGGACGAGACTGGAGAAAGGGATTACATAGTAGGTACAATTCAATTACAGCAATGTACAACCCACCACAGAACTGCAGGAGGCCAAGAGAGGAATATGAAGAGTTAGCAACAGAGCAATGGTGGACACACTAGCTGAGGTGGCAAGAAGAGCTCACTTGAGCAGAACAAAGTTACTGGTTATGGGCGATTTCAACCACAGGGAGATCAATTGGGAAAACCTGGAGCCATATGGGGGTCCCAAAACATGGAAAGCCAAGATGATGGATGTGGTACTGGAAAACCTCATGCACCAACATGTTAGGGACACTACCAGAGAGAGAGGGGAGGATGAACCAGTAAGACTGGACCTTGTGTACACCCTGAGTAGCTTGGACATTGAGGACATAGCATACGAGAAGCCCCTTGGAGCAAGTGATCACGTGGTTCTGAGCTTTGAATACATAGTAGATTTACAAGTGGAAAGGGTAACAGGAGTTGAATGGGAAAAGCCAAACTATAAAAGGAGGAACTATACAGGTATGAGGAACTTCCTACAGGAGGTTCAGTGGGACAGGGAATTGGTAGGAAAGTCAGTAAACGAAATGATGGAATATTTAACAACAAAATGTAAGGAGGCAGAGGAAAGGTTTGCTCCCAAGGGCAACAGAAGTAATGGGAAGACCAGAACGAGCCCAAGGTTTACCCAAAAGTGTAGGGAGGCAAAAACTAAGTGCACTAGAGCATGGAAAAAGTACAGAAGACAAAGGACCCAGGAAAATAAGATTAGTTGAGCCAGAAAAGAGTATGCACAGATAAGAAGGGAGGCCCAGCAACAGTACAAAAACAACATAGCATCGAAAGTCAAGTCTGACCCGAAACTGCTCTCCTCCCTCTCTCTCTCCCCCATTCTTTCTCCCCCCTCTCTCTCCCTCCCTCCTCACCTTCCATCCATCCATCTTCCTTCTCCTCTCCCATCTCCCCCTACCCTTTCCCTCACTGCTTAACCAGCAGTTTCTCTCCCCTCTCTCATTGTACCCCCTAATCTCTCCCTGCTGCTGTTGTTCCCTCCCACTTCATGTCTTTCTCCCTCTGCCCTATCTCCCTCCCCATCTTTACACTCACACCCACTCACTCTGAAAATACACAAGCCTCCTCTTTCTCCTCAAACTCTCCCTCACACCATCACTCTGTCCCCCTCCCTCCCTCCCTCTCCCCCTCCCTCTTACACTCCCATCCCCCATTCTATCACTTTCTCTCTCTCCCTCCCTCTCTCTTCATTCTCACTTTCCATCCATCTTCCTTCTCTTCTCCCCCTCTCTCTCCCCCTAGCCTCTCCCACACTCCCTTTCCCATCTCTCCCTATACCCCCATTTACCCCCTAATCTCTCCCTATGCCACTGTCTTCCCCTCCCACCTCATACCCTTCTCCCTCTGCCCTACCTCCCTCCCCCTTTCCCTCCCTACAATAAACACCCATCCTCACACACACAAAGGCTACAAACACAAAGGCTACAAACCTCGGCAAAGGAGAAAGACCTTGGAGTGAGTATAACGCCAAGCACGTCTCAGGAGGCACACATCAACCAGATAAGTGCGGCAGCATATGGGCGACTGGCAAACCTAAGATTAGCGTTCCGTTACCTTAACAAGGAATCGTTCAAGACACTGTATACCGTGTACGTCAGGCCCATACTAGAATATGCAGCACCAGTCTGGAACCCACACCTGGTCAAGCACGTAAAGAAACTAGAGAAAGTGCAAGGTTTGCGACAAGGTTAGTTCCACAACTCAGGGGTCTGTCTTATGAAGAAAGATTGAGGGAAATAGGACTAACAACACTGGAGGAAAGAAGGGTCAGAGGAGACATGATAACGACATACAAAATACTGCGGGGAATTGACAAGGTAGACAGTGACAGGATGTTTCAGAGAGGGAATACAGAAACAAGGGGACACAACTGGAAGCTGAAGACTCAGATGAGTCAAAGGGATGTCAGGAAGCATTTCTTCAGCCACAGAGTAGTCAGGAAGTGGAATAGTCTAGAGAAAGATATAGTGGAGGCAGGAACCATACATAGTTTTAAGACAAGGTATGATAAAGCTCATGGAGCAGGGAGAACAGAGACCCAGTAGCAGACAGCGAAGAGGCGGGGGCCAGGAGCTGAGTCTCGACCCCTGCAACCACAATTAAGTGAGTACAATTAGGCGAGTACACACCCACTCTGAAAATACACAAGCTTCGTTCTGTGGTAAAATGGGTTACCTAAGAACAAGGCCGAGAACCAGAGGTCTGGTGGACAAGCCTGGGAGGGAAGTTAGGGAGGCAGAGCTCAAAAAAAGGGAGGAAGACTGGGGAAGGAAGCTAGAAGAGCTTAGCAAGAAAATGGAGGAGAAATAGCTGCAGAGAGCAGGAAGTAGGAGCTACAAGCCAAATCAGCAGAAGATAAGATACAGTGCTTAGAAGAGGAACTGAAAAAAACTGAAACAGCTTAGAGAGAAAAATGACAGTACAGACATAATATCAGGAACTTCTACATCAGTCACATACAAGGGGACTGTAGGGAGCAAAGAAGCTATACTGTATGCAGAGGCCATATCAGACCCATGTGGGGCCAAGGTAGACGAGGAGCACACTAAGAACAAATGAAAGGTCTGAAGATAATGAAGGAGCTATGCTAGATGCAGGGACTAACAGACCCCTGCAGGGGCCAGGAACAGCTGAGCAGGAAAGACAGACCAGTGAGCATAGGGGCTTCAGCCAGGGAAGGGATTGAAGGAAGGAACTCTCCAATGGAAGGAACTAAAACACCTCAGAGGACACAATGGGGGAGACAGTGGGAGGCTGAAAGGGAAAGGTCAATTTTTGTCTACGGGCTCCAGGAATTCGAAGAGGAAACCCATGATGAAAGAAAACAGTAGGAGAAAAAATGATTGAAAGTATCATGAAAGCAATAAATGAGGGTGACATGACCCAGGGGACAAATTTTCGAACAATTGGGTGGTTTGCAAGGGGAAGAGAACGGCCTCTCACAGTAATTTTCAAGGCAGAATCAGCTCGAACCATGATCCTACAGGAGAAAGCACGACTGAGGGACAAACCGGAGTACCAGAGAGTGTACCTCGATCGAGACAGAACACAAGAGGAAAGGATGATATTGAAAGAGAGGTTACAAAGACGAAAGGAGGAACGAGAAGAAATAAAGATGAGCAGAAGAACCCAGACCCAGGTGGAAGGACAAACACACCCTCCAGAAACATCCGCAGACAGACTCCAACCACGACAACCCCAAGGCAATTGAACAATCTAAACCAACACTCACATACTGTTCCTTCTGTCCCCACCCCCACACCACAAACTATTTTATTTTATGTTATCCTAGGCTATGGGTGTGAGGAATGGGTGGTGAATGTTGCAACAAGGAGAAGGTTGGAGGCAGTGGAGATGTCATGTCTGAGGACAATGTGTGGTGTGAATATAATGCAGAGAATCCGTAGTTTGGAGATTAGGAGGTGTGGGATTACCAAAACTATTATTCAGAGGGATGATGAGGGGTTATTGAGATGGTTTGGACATGTAGAGAGGATGGAACAAAATAGAATGACTTAGTGTATAAATCTGTAATGGAGGGAAGGCGGGGTAGGGGTTGACCTAGGAAAGGTTGGAGGGAGGGGAAATAGAAGGTTTTGTGTGCAAGGGGCTTGGACTTCCAGCAAGCGTGCATGAGCGTGTTAGATAGGAGCAAATGGAGACAAATGGTTTTCTGAACTTGACATGCTTTTGGAGTGTAAACAAGGTAACATTTATGAAGGGATTCAGGGAAACCGGCAGGCCAGGCTTGAGTCCTGGAGATGGGAAGTACAGTGCCTGCACTCTGAAGGTGGGGGGTTAATATTGCAGTTTTATAAATGTAGTGTGAGCACGCCTCTAGCAAGACAGTGATGGAGTGAATGATGATGAAAGTTTTTCTTTTTCGGTCCACCCTACCTTGGTGGGAGACGGCCGATGTGTTAATAAAAAATAAATCCTAGGCTAAATCTACGTAACTTAATAATATGTGACTGCAGCATGTTTGCTCTCACAACCACTACACAAATTTAAGTCTATAGTTTGTAAAATTATCTGGTAATCTCCTGAATACGTCTTATCTTATCACGAACACACAGGTGCACACATACACATGCACATATATACACATACACACATGTACACAAATGTATACCTACAACACATGTACACCTGCCATATAGTTAGCTCCACAGAATCTATAGATTAATGTAATCTATTTTTTTTTTTTTTTACATAATACTCTTCTTAGTCTAAAACAAATGTAATACATTAACATATATGTTCAGAGAAAATTCACATGTTGACAAAGTCATAGAAAAATTGCCTGCATATTTTAACCTCCAACTGAGATCTTGTTCAAAATTTTACTGATGAGGACCACCTCAGGTTGAAGTTATTATGTTTATACATTTTTTTCAACATGCTGGCCGTCTCCCACAAAGGCAGGAAAGCCCCAAAAAGAAACACTTTTACCATCATTCAACACTTTCACCAGATAAGACAGTTCAGATGTCACTCCAAGCAGCCAATATCCCGAACCCCTCCTTTAAAGTGCAGGCATTGTACTTCTCACCTCCAGGACTCAAGTGCGGCTAACCGGTTTCCCTGAATTCCTTCAGAAAATATTACCCTGTTCACACAGTCCAACAGCTCGTCAAGTCCCAAAAACAATTCATCTCCATTCACTTCTACCTAACATGCTCAAACATGCCTGCTGTATGTCTAAGCCCCTTGCACACAAAACTTCTTTTACCCCTCCTTTCATCATTTCCTAGTCATCCTCTCCAAGTCATCCTATTTTACTCCATGCTCTCCAAATGACCAAAACACCTCAACAACCCCTTCTCAGCCCACAGAATAATACTTTTAGTATCTTCACACCTAATTTCCACACTACGAATTCTCTGCATATTATTATTATTATTATAATCAAATAGAAGCGCTAAACCACAGGGGTCATACAGCGCTGCAGGTTATTGCAGGATGCAGGGAGAATGGGTTGTAAGAGGGAGATGGATGATTAGTAGGGTATGGAGAGAAGCAGGACAGTGGATAGTGCAGGGATAGAAGGTAGCAAGAGATCAAGGTAGAAGGGACTGAAGGACGTGCTAGAGGTATAATCTTCAGAGTTTGTGTAGTAAGTCAGTTTCTATCAAAAAGTCAATGAGAGAGTCAGGATTAAAGAAGGGTCCATCAGCAAGAAGGGAAGGTAAAGAAAGGACCGCAGAGCGAAGACCCCTGTTATGGGGCTATAGGATCCAACATGTATTGATGTAATTAAGTAACATGAATACCTAATTATATTGAATTAATCAGAATTACTGCTTAAATGTCAGAAGAACAGGCCACTCTTTTAGACTAGAAGAAGCTGAGTTAAATCTGATTTTCTCAAATATAATAGGTTATAAATACACACATTTAAATAAATAGTTTATAAAGTTGCATGTCTCATTGTAAGTAAATATGATGTTTGTGAGGAAAATAATTATTGTGGTAGCTAGAGAATTGTGCTAGTTGACATTCATTTGTTTGTTGTGCTTGTTGAAACTTTTGTCTGTTTGAGTGGGAGGAGCCTGGTTAGGCCCCTCCCTCTCTCTCACTCTCCTGAATGTCTTCAAGCGGATGCACTGGTTTTTTCTTATCTTTCTGGGCAAAATGCATGTGCCAGAGGTACGTAATGTATATTTGGATTGATGTTGCCATCATGGCCTGTGGTTTGCAATGTGTTAAGACACTGAGTAAAAGAAATGTTGAGAAAAAGAGGGTTAAATATGGCATGTGAGCCATGTGACTTGAAGATGCTAGTAACCTGTGACTGCTATGGGTCATGTTATGAATAAGATCTGATTATTGTATGTATGTATGATATATATATATATATATATATATATATATATATATATATATATATATATATATATATATATATATATATATATATATATATATATATATATATATATATATATATATATATATATAATATAGTATCTCTGAATATATGATATTTTTGGTAATTGTGGTTTAAATAACCCAGTGAGAGGATTGGTGAAGGTTTTCAGATGCAGCAGAGAATCATGAATGTAAATATCACACTAGACAATAAGCCTTTAACTTAATGCCCACACTAGTACATGTAGAACCTTGATGATAAAGTAAAGGAAAATAACATAACACCCCCAAAAATACACTTACAAAAGCACTTACAATATTATACAGTACTTATATAATTGTACAATTTCCGAGGTGCTCGTAACTCGGAGGTCCACTGTAATTGTTAATTTCTGGAATCTCATTTATGTCTTCTTGTGTAAAGACTGACAAATGATAGTCATTAAATAGAAAACACATTTCCAGTTCATTATCCGTCAGCTGTCCATTCCCAATTTTCAGAGGTCCTACCTTTTCCCTCACATTCGTCCTATACACTTAAAAGTACCCTTTTGGATTAGTCTTTGATTCATTTGCAACCTTAATCTCATAGTCACGTTTAGCCTTTCTAATCCTGGAGTTTACCTGGAGAGAATTCCAGGGGTCAACGCCCCTGCGGCCCGGTCTGTGACCAGGCCTCCTGTTGGACCAGAGCCTGATCAACCAGGCTGTTACTGCTAGCCGCACGCAGTCCAACGTACGAACCACAGCCTGGCTGGTCAGGTACCGACTTTAGGTGCCTGTCCAGTGCCTGCTTGAAGACAGCCAGGGGTTTGTTGGTAATCCCCCTGATATATGCTGGGAGGCAGTTGAACAATCTTGGGCTCCTGACACTTATTGTGTTGTCCCTCAACGTGCTAGTGGCACCCCTGCTTTTCATTGGGGGGATGTTACATCGCCTGCCGAGTCTTTTGCTTTCGTAGGGAGTGATTTTCGTGTGCAAGTTTGGTACTAATCCCTCGAGAATTTTCCATGTGTATATAATAATGTATCTCTCCCACCTGCGTTCTAGAGAGTACAGGTTTAGGAATTTCAAGCATTCCCAGTAATTGAGGTGGTTTATCGCACTTATGCGTGCCGTGAAGCTTCTCTGCACATTTTCAAGGTCAGCAATTTCACCCGCCTTGAAAGGTGCAGTTAGTGTGCAGCAATATTCCAGCCTAGATAGAACAAGCGACCTGTAAAGTGTCAACATGGGCTTGGCATCCCTGGTTTTGAAGGTTCTCATTATCCATCCTGTCATTTTTTTAGCAGATGCAATTGCTACTGTGTTATGGTCCTTGAAGGTGAGATCCTCTGACATGATCATTCCCAGGTCTTTGACATTAATTTTTCTCTCTATTGTGTGGTTGGAATTTGTTTTATACTCCAATGAAATTTTAATTTCCTCACGTTTTCCATATCAGAGTAATTGAAATTTCTCATCATTGAACTTCATATTGTTTTCTGCAGCCCATTTAAAGATTTGGGTGATGTCTGCTTGGAGTCTTGCAGTGTCTTCAATGGTGGACACTATCATGCAGATTCGGGTGTCATCTGCAAAGGAATACACGGCACTGTGGCTTATATCCCTGTCTATGTCTGATATGAGGATGAGGAACAAGATGGGAGCAAGTACTGTGCCTTGTGGAACAGAGCTTTTCACCGTAGCCGCCTCAGACTTTACTCTGTTGACTACTACTCTTTGTGTTCTACTTAGGAAATTATAGATCCATCTACCAACTTTTCCTGTTATTCCTTTATCACGCATTTTGTGTGCTATTACACCATAGTCACACTTGTCAAAGGCTTTTGCAAAGTCCGTGTATATAACATCTGCATTCTGATTGTCATCTAGAGCATCCAGGACATGTGCAGGCAGTCTGTTCCATTCCTTTATTGCTGTACAATAAAAGGTGTTTGAAGCCTGGCCACTGACTGTGGGTACTACAAAGTTGTGTTCTCTCCCCCAAGTACTATGACTGCTTTGGTTCCCATGTGCAAATGCATCTTGCTAATCTTCATTGTCACACATGCGTCTTATCACTGACGCACACGAATCTTACTCATCACTGACGCACACGAATCTTACTCATCACTGACGCACATGCGTCTTACTCATCACTGACGCACATGCGTCTCTCATCAATGACGCACATGCGTCTCATCAATGACGCACATGCGTCTTACACATCACTGACGCACATGCGTCTTACACATCACTGACGCACATGCGTCTTACACATCATCACTGTCGCGCATGCGTCTTGCGCATCTTCATTATAATGTCTCTGTGAATGAATTCATGACCGGAAACTCATTACTGTTGCTCTGAATTCAATAAATTTTGTAAACAGTTCATTACGTTTTCGGGCCCAGTCCCTGTACCCATTATGTGCCGCTGTAATACTTTGACTACCACTCACAGGATGGGTATGACAGTGACTACCACTCACAGGATGGGTATGACTGACTACCACTCACAGGATGGGTATGACAGTGATTACCACTCATAGGATGAGTATGACAGTGATTACCACTCATAGGATGGGTACGGCAGTTACTACCACTCACAGGATGGTATAGCAGTGACTACCACTCACAGGATGGGTATGACGGTGACCACCACTCACAGGATGGGTATGACAGCGACTACCACTCATAGGATGGGTACGGCAGTTACTACCACTCACAGGATGGTATAGCAGTGACTACCACTCACAGGATGGGTATGACGGTGACCACCACTCACAGGATGGGTATGACAGCGACTACCACTCACAGGATGGGTACGGCAGTTACTACCACTCACAGGATGGTATAGCAGTGACTACCACTCACAGGATGGGTATGACAGCGACTACCACTCACAGGATGGGTATGGCAGTTACTACCACCCACAGGATGGGTATAACGGTGACTACCACTCACAGGATGGGTATGATGGTGATTACCACTCACAGGATGGGTATGACGGTGACTACCACTCACAGGATGGGTATGACAGTTAATACCACCCACAAGATGGGTATGGCAGAGACTAACACTCACAGGATGGGTATGGCAGTGACTAACACCCACAGGATGGGTATGGCAGTGACTAACACCCACAGGATGGGTATGGCAGACTAACGCCCACAGGATGGGTATGGCAGACTAACGCCCACAGGATGGGTATGGCAGTGACTAACACCCACAGAATGGGTATGGCAGTGACTAACACCAACAGGATGGGTATGGCAGACTAAGGACCACAGGATGGGTATGGCAGTGACTAACACCCACAGGAATGGGTATGGCAGTGACTAACACCAACAGGATGGGTATGGCAGACTAAGGACCACAGGATGGGTATGGCAGTGACTAACACCCACAGGATGGATATGGCAGTGACTAACACCCACAGGATGGGTATGGCAGTGACTAACACCCACAGGATGGGTATGGCAGTGACTAACACCCACAGGATGGGTATGGCAGACTAACACCCACAGGATGGGTATGGCAGTGACTAACACCCACAGGATGGGTATGGCAGCGACTAACACCCACAGGATGGGTATGGCAGCGACTAACACCCACAGGATGGATATGGCAGTCACTAACACCCACAGGATGGGTATGGCAGTGACTAACACCCACAGAATGGGTATAGCAGTGACTAACACCAACAGGATGGGTATGGCAGACTAAGGCCCACAGGATGGGTATGGCAGTGACTAACACCCACAGGATGGATATGGCAGTGACTAACACCCACAGGATGGGTATGGCGGTGACTAACACCCACAGGATGGGTATGGCAGTGACTATAACCCACAGAATGCGTATGGCAGTGACTAACACCCACAGGATGGGTATGGCAGTGACTAACACCCACAGGATGGGTATGGCAGTGACTAACACCCACAGGATGGATATGGCAGTGACTAACACCCACAGGATGGGTATGGCAGACTAACACCCACAGGATGGGTATGGCAGTGACTAACACCCACAGGATGGGTATGGCAGCGACTAACACCCACAGGATGGGTATGGCAGCGACTAACACCCACAGGATGGGTAAGGCAGTGACTAACACCCACAGAAAGTGACTGTGGTGTACATAATACACCAAACTGAAAGCTCACTTATCATCATGCATATAAATGACCTTACCTGACGGTGTCGCCGCCTTCCTAAGATCACTGTTAAATGAAGTGCTGGTTTCTGGAAATATGAGTAGCAGCGGGAGAGACACACTATCACCTTCCCTCCACTGTGTATACACTGGGTGTTGTGGGGATGCCTCAGGGTGTTAAGCTTCTCCTCCTGTACGACAATATGTTCCACTCACCAGGCAGATTCTCGTAGCCTATACGCCATTTATTTAACTATTTTTTTAATCGATTATATATTACTTTAGATCTAAAGATTTTACATAAGTACGATGACATTAGTTAATTGATGATAATATATACTGTTGTATAAGGACCATCGAGATTTAGAGTTTTTTAATCGCTATTTAATATTCTGATTAACGCTCACCTAAACATATAGCTATATGTTATGCTGATTACCTGGCGTTTACCTGGTGACATCAGATTTAGATTTTGCCACCGAAGTGGCTAGTTTATAAGTAAGTAAGTAAGTTTATTCAGGTATACACAAATACAGTTACATAGATTATCATACATAGCAGCATATGTTTAGAGAACCCAGGATAACCCAAAAAGTCAGACAGAGTGACTTATTTCCATTGGGGTCCATTTAATACCTTAATATTAGATACTAGTAGATACTAGTTATTATACTAAAATTAAAAGGAATAAGGTAAAAAGAGTTATTTACATGTACATGTATGTTATCTAAAAAAAATAAAAATCATTTTCCTCCCTTTCTGTCGCTACATTCATTAGGTACCTTTTGGCTCTCTTCTTGAACTGGCTCATGCTATGACTGGCTTTGACATGTGCAGGCAGTCTGTTCCATTTCTTTATTGCTGTACAATAAAAGGTGTTTGAAGCCTGGCCACTGACTGTAGGTACTACAAAGTTGTGCTCTCTCCCCCTAGTACTATGACTGCTTTGGTTCCCAGCCTTTACAAAATTGGCAGCAAGATATTCTGGACACTGTTTGTGAGCAATTTTATAAACTTGAGTAAACTTAAGTTGTTTTACTCTGTCTTCAATATTCAGCATATCTAATTGTTGTAATTCATCCTGGCCTACATGTTCTCTTGGGCTCAGGTCCAGGATGAATCTTATCATTTTGTTCTGTGTGATTTGCAGTTTATCTTTCAGTTTTTTTGTCAAGGCAGAGTACCATGAAGAGCAAGCGTAGTCCATATGACATTGTATAAGGGCTAGACATAGGGTCCTGCGAGCCTCAGTAGGTAGACACTGTGGTTGTCTGTAGATGAACTTCAGTCTGACATTCGCTTTCTTTACTACACTGTTACCTATCAATTCTCCTGACATGCATGGGTCAAAGGGGATTCCCAGATATTTTACTGAGGAAACTGAGGTGATGGATTCCCCATTACATCGGACATTAAAATTATTTACCCTGCTCAGTTTATATTTCGTGCCAAAGAGTATGGCTTCTGTTTTCCCGAGGTGTAACGATAACTTGTTGTATACTAACCATTTGCTGCAGGACTCTATAATAATAATAATAATAATAATAATAATAATAATAATAATAATAATAATAATAATAATAATAATAATAATAATTTTATTTGGACATGATACAAAGAATTACATTTGGTTATTGAGATTACATGAGGTGTACATGCCAAAAAGCCCCTAGTATGCAGGGCATTTTGGGCAGACTTAAAATTAACTTAAAACTAAATTGTAAGAATTATTGTAGATAGTATACAATGAGTAAAGGTGAGTATTTAAGCTATGAAATTTGAACATAGTTTTGTACTTTTGTCTTCATTATAAAATTAATTAAATCTGATACTAACAGAGCACTGTCATCCGCATACAGTAGGAGTTTGCACTTGACACTGATGGACATGTCATTTACATAACACAGGAATAATAAGGGACACAGAATACTACCTTGGGGAACTCCACATGCTATCGACAGTGGTTCTGATTCTGTTTTGTTGATTTTGACAATTTGTTTCCTATTGCTAAGATAAGACTTAAACCAGTCTGTGGAACCTATGCCGATATCCATCCTGTGGATGGTAGTGCAAGAGCATATGGATACATAAAAGGCCTAGGCACTAGGCCCCAAAAGGGTTAACAATTGTACATTTGGATTTATATCTACATTTCACTTATCTGTTACAAGCAAATTTAGGAAATTTGCTTAGTATAACTGGTATCTTATTTTCATTAATAAGATATCTTGACATGTCACATAGGTTATTATACTGTCTATCTCTATATTCCTCAATAAGTGGACAATTAAGCACATAGTGTTCAAGACAGTGACCAAATGCCTGATCACATAATTTGCATTTAGTTTGATCATCATCTGTGTCTCCCAAACTGCCAGAAGTACTTGTAGCCAAGCCTAAGCCTGGCCACTACAACATCAGTCAGTCTATTCACATTGCAAGTTGCTCCATAAACATACTTATCTATGTTCATGTTATCATAGTGGGTTATAGATCTACTCAGGCTTCTACCTGGATTCCTATAGCAATCATTTTCATTATTTATTTCTCTCCTAATATTATTCCTAATGCTAGACACAGATATACCAAAGTTATATTCTACATTCTCCTTCTGGGTACTCTTCTTGGCTAACATATCAACTTTATCATGAAGGAGTAATCCAATGTGTGATGGAATCCATAGCAATTGTTCATTAATTACTTTGTCCTGGATTTTTGAGTATCTACGCCTGGCTTCTCCAATGAGCATGCTGTTAGTCATTATATGAGTCAAGAGCCTTCAGTAATGACATAGAATCAGTAATGATGATAGAGTCAAGCTCAGTGTCATAAGTTAGCTTTAGTGCCATTAGGACTGCAAACAATTCAGCTTGCAGTGTAGACGCCCAGTTGTTAATTCTTATGCCTAGTTCAACAGATTTATTATTGTTCTTAACTAGGGAGGTGGCAACCAGAGCAGATGCAGCCCTGCCAGAAGACTCCTGTTTAGATCCATCAGTGTATATAACTTGTGATAACTTATTACTACCAGCTAGGCAATAAATTTCTTCTTGATCAGTTGCTTTAACAAGTGATTTAAGGAAGGGATTACTAGCAATGAGCTTCTTGGGAGGGACTTGCAGGTATGTGATATTAAATGAACACATCTTCCATGGAGGGGTGAAATGCTCTTGTCTACAGTGATACAATTCATGCAGCTTGTAAAACTTAATGTAATTGCATGTTTTCACAATCCATTTAGATCTGTGAGTATTTATTTCTAGACCTGACTTAACTCAGTGAAGACGTGTTTTGTGTGCTCTCTGTGAATCTGAACAAGATGTCCTCTCTTGAGCTACTCTATCAGCAGCTAAAGGAAGAACTGAGGGTAGCTAAGCTTGAGATACAGCGACTGACTGAGGAAAACAAGAGGATTCGTAGTGATCCTCCTGTTGAGAATCCTCAAGTCAAGAAAGGAACCTGGACAGTGACTGGAATGCATGGGACAAAGTTAAGGATCAAGAGGACGGATGGAGAGGTAGAATCAACGAAAATCCAGGAAACTGTTGTGGAAACATCGAACCGATTCTCCGTGCTACCCGATGAATGTGAGTCAACTTCTGGGAGCGTCACGACGAACGACACAAAGGAAGGTAAAAACATTGTTGTTGTTGGGGACAGCCAGGTTAGGTACATGGATAGGGCCTTCTGTTTGAAGGATAGTAGTAGGAGACAGAGGGTTTGCTTTCCTGGGGCTGGGATGGAGGATATTTTTAGCCGTCTGGATGACATCATGAGAGGTAATGGGAGCAATCCTATTATCTGTCTCAGTGCTGGAGGCAACGATCTTGGCAGACGTAGGAGTGAGGACCTAACTAGCAGGTTTAGGTCAGCAAGAGACATAATTAGGAAGAAGGGTGGGAACCCTGTCATATGTGGTATTTTGCCAAGGAGAGGAGTTGGAAATGAATAGCTGTCCTGGGCAATTGGTGTCAAATGCTGGCTGGACAAATACTGTAAGGAAAATGCAGTAACATTCATTGACAACTGGGACCTATTCTATGGTAGAAATGACATGTATGCCAGGGATGGGGTTCATTTATCCAGGTCTGGGGTGGGGACACTGGCAACTGCAGTGGAGGGAGCTGTTAGAGCTTTAAACTAGAAATAGTTATTGGTATGGGTTTTGGGGAGAAAACAGTGAAGTCCCAGTGTAGTAATATTATAAGTTCTAGGAAAACTAGTAATAGGCAGAATAAGGTGAATACTGGAAAGCCAGTGGCACTAGATGACAAGGACAGTAATAGGTATAGTGGAAAAACAGAAATGAGCAGGAAGGGTAAAGAGAAAGGAGGGTCTTTAAATGTATATTACACCAACTGTCGTAGTGCTAGGAATAAGATGGACGAGTTGAGATTACTTGCTAGTGCGGGTAATACTGATGTTTTTGCAATTACTGAGACATGGTTTAATATGAAAAATCGGGACATGCCTGCTGAATGTCACATCCAGGGTTTTAAATTGTTCCAAGTAGACAGAAGTATCGGGTAGGGGGGTGGGGTGGCACTCTATGTCTGTGATCATTTAAATTGTTGTATAAAAACGGGTATAAAGTCTGAAATAATACATACAGAGTCTGTCTGGATAGAATTTTCAGAGGGGTGTGAAAAATTGGTTTTAGGCGTGATATACAGTCCTCCAAACTTAGATAGGGAACAAGGGAGACTACTCTGGGAGGAAATTGTTAAGACCACAAGGCACGATAACGTAGTAATTCTAGGTGACTTTAACTTTAGTCAGATTGATTGGAATTTCTTGACAGGGAATTTAGAATCTAACGACTTTTTATAAGTAGTTCAGGATTGTTTTTTGAAGCAGTTGGTGACAGAACCTACAAAAGGAAATAACCTACTTGACTTGGTTCTGGCAAACAAAGAATCCTTTGTTAATAATTTAGAAATTACAGAGGAACTCTGCACAAGCGACCACAAGTCAATTACCTTTAGCATTGAATGAATGTATGATAGTAGGGATAATTCAGTAACAGTCCCAGACTTTTGCTTAGCAGATTATAATGGGCTTAGAGAACACTTATCAACTGTGGACTGGAATAACGAAGAGAGCTATCAATATGACAGCTTTCTTAACACTATACAGGTTGCCCAAAGAACATTTATCCCATATAAAGAAATTAGATCAAGTAGAAATGACCCAAAATGGATGAATAATAGGCTCAAATATCTTTTAGGGCAGAAGAAAGGAATTTATAGGCGCATAAAGTTGCTAGGGATTCAAAAACTAACCCAAAAAGTTTTTTCCAGGTTTATAGAACAAAAGTTAGGGATAAGATTGGTCCCCTTAAAAATAACTCTTGGCATCTTACTGACAAGGAGAATGATATGTGCTCTATTTTTAATAATTATTTTCTCTCGGTTTTCACACAGAAAGACACTAATAATATCCCAGTAATTAATTTTTATAGTGTCCCTGAAGAAGATAAATTATGTAATATCAGTCACTAGCGAAATGGTTATGAAACAAGTAGACCATCTGAAACAAAATAAATTGCCGGGTCCTGATGAGCTTTTTGCAAGGGTTCTTAAGGAATGCAAGGTGGAACTCTGTGAACCAGTATCTAACAGGTGTAGTGTCTGATATGTGGAAGATGGCTAATGTAATTCCTATTTTTAAAGCAGGGGACAAGTCACTACCGTCAAATTACCACCCAATAAGCCTGACCTCAATTGTAGGCAAATTACTAGAGTCAATTATAGCTGATATTATTAGAAGCCATTTAGATAACCATAATTTGATTAATGATACTCAGCATGGATTCACGAGGGGCCGTTCCTGCCTATCTAATTTATTAACATTCTTTAGTAAAGCTTTTGAAGCTGTTGATCATGATAAAGAATTTGATATTGTTTATTTAGATTTTAGTAAGGCTTTTGATAGAGTACCGCACCAGAGACTGTTAAAGAAAGTGGCAGCTCATGGCATTGGGAAAAGTGCTGTCATGGATCGAGTCATGGCTCACCAATAGGAAGCAGAGAGTGTGCATAAATGGGGTTAAATCCGAATAAGGATCTGTAACAAGTGGTGTTCCACAGGGATCAGTCTTAGGCCCTTTGTTGTTTATAATATACATCACTGACCTTGATGAAGGAATTACTAGTGATATGAGCAAATTCGCCGATGACACGAAGATAGGTAGGATAATTAATTCAAACGTAGATGTCAGGGAACTTCAGGAGGATTTAGACAAACTCAATTCCTGGTCAGAAAAGTGGCAGATGCAGTTCAATGTAGATAAATGCAAGGTTCTGAAGCTCGGGAGTGTCCATAACCCAAGCACTTATAAGTTAAATAACATAAAACTTAGCCATACAGATTGCGAAAAGGACTTGGGGGTTATGGTAAGCAGCAACCTTAAACCAAGACAGCAATGCCTAAACGTACGTAATAAGGCAAACAGATTACTGGGATTTATATCAAGAAGTGTAAGCAACAGAAGTCCAGAGGTTATATTACAGCTTTATACATCGTTAGTAAGGCCTCACCTAGATTACGCAGCTCAGTTCTGGTCTCCATATTACAGAATGGATATTAATTTGTTAGAAAACATTCAGCGTAGAATGACTAAATTAATACATAGCATTAGAAATCTTCCGTATGAAGAAAGATTGAAGACCCTAAAATTACATTCACTTGTAAGTGAATGTAAGAGACATGATCGAGGTATACAAGTGGAAAATGGGTATTGACAAAGGGGGTATAAATAATGGATTCAAATTAGATAAGTTTAGATTTAGAAAGGATATAGGAAAGTATTGGTTAGCGACATATAAAATACTGTGAGGAATAGATAAGGTGGACAGAGACAAGATGTTCCAGAGAGGGGACACAGAAACAAGGGGTCACAATTGGAAGTTGAAGACTCCTATGAGTCAAAGGGATGTTAGGAAGTATTTCTTCAGTCATAGAGTTGTCAGGAAGTGGAATAGCCTAGAAAGCGACATAGTGGAGGCAGGAACCATACATAGTTTTAAGACGAGGTTTGATAAAGCTCATGGAGCAGGGAGAGAGAGGACCTAGTAGCAATCAGTGAAGAGGCGGGCCAGGAGCTATGAATCGACCCCTGCAACCACAAATAGGTGAGTACACACATCCTCCTCATCTACACCAGCACTGACCCAAAGAACAGTAAACATAAAATCCTTAATATAGTTATTGTCTAATAAATCTGAAACTAGTCTTAATTTGCCTGATTTACTCCAATATTGGAGCTTTAATAGAAACTGTGTAACATGCCAAGACAAAACCATTCTTATTACTAATCTTTATACAATCAAAACATTCTAAACTACCTCACTATGGTACATATATTTAATCATTTAAAATTTGTGCTCATTTGTAATCTGTAATACAATCTAGTTATCCTGCACTACCTCACTAGTGTAGATCTCTCTAATCATTTGAAATTTGTATTCTTATGTAATTTGTAATATAGATTAAAACCTAGTATTAAGTCTGCCCGAAATGCCTAGCATGCCCAGGCATGCTAACGGCCATCTATGTCATTATAGTCCTTAGTCCTTAAAATGTAAAACACACATTGTAATTTTTTACAGAGAAATAAATCAATTTATATTTCAATTCAATTTCAATGATAGCTGAATAAGTTACAAAAGTAATGAACCA